>JAWWUD010000190.1:0-124999 GCA_033964015.1 Scolanthus callimorphus
AAAGATTGGTCTGAGACTCCCCTAAAGGATAGGGCTGATTTTAAACTCCCCTAAGAGATAGCACGTCTGTCAATTTTATACCCTAAGGGATAGGACGAGCACCCCCGTCTGAAAATATGGGGAGTCCCCCCCCCCCCCCCCGGGTTTGTTAGTTTGCGTAGAGTTTGCGGTAGTCTCAATCGCATATAACCGTCTTTGATGTCTCCTTTATTATTTGTTGCATTTTTCACAAAGTCTCCAGATATCTGAAGTCTAGTGGTTGACCACATGCATCCATTTTGAAAATGATGGCCTTTGATGACCGTTCGACTGCAAACACGCAATATATAGACCGATACACTGTGCACGGAAAAAAAGAACGAAGGATTTTGTTATTGTTAATTTATTATTGTTTCTTTCTTTCTATCTATCTTTTTTTTACAAAAAAACGTCTGAGAAAATATCTACCAAGACTAAGCTACTATCCTTCCTGTAATACTCCACTCGTATACTCTATAGAAAACTCGTAGAAAAGTGAGTAAATGGGGTATTCACATAATTTATGGGTAGGGGTGCACGTCGGGAAAAAAACGAACGAACTGGACGTACTAGATGATCTTCCGCTGCCAAAGATTCAAGCACAAGCGAGAAAAGGAGACCATTGTGTACATATATGAAGTACTTGGCTTGCCCCAAGTCGACGCGAACAAAATTCCACACAAAAAAGAGAAGATTGCTTTGGTGAAGTAATCTAATGATGATCCATGGAAAATATTGATTATTTCAATTATTTTCCCATGCTTTTTTCGTTGCAACATAACGTCATTATGTGTGCACCGGGCATAAGCGGAAGACGACGAGCCAAAAGGCTTAAGAGGAACCAAAGTTGGCACTTCCGGTTTAACGAACTCGTCTAAATTGTGACAAAACAACAGCGGCAAATGCAAGTGCGTGTCTTATTTGTCCTTGTGGTTGGGCTTTGATCCATATCAAACAATCCCCGACGAAAATTGTCGTTTTTCAACACCTCACGCGGTCGAAACCAAATTTGGAATCATTTATCTTATATGGAAGTGACAGAGAATCCTCTTTTGACAAGAATTTCGGCAAAAGTAGCAAGAAAACACACACATTGTCTTACCCAGAGCTCCCCGACTCGTCTCCTCGCGGGGGAGGCTCTGGTGACAGCCATTGACGCGTGCTCGAGATAAATGAGAATTTGCAGGAATACAGACTCGAGTCATTCTCGTACCCAGAGCTCCCCGGCTCGTCACCTCGCGGGGGAGGCTCTGGTGGCGACCGTTTGAGGGCCTTCGCTCAACTACGCATGCTCAAGAAACTGAATTCCTTCAGAACATTCATTCTCGTACCCAGAGCTCCCCGGCTCGTCTGCTTGCATCCATTTGAGGGTCGTCGCTGATTGGTTGATTTGGAGCATTGGAGCATGCGCTGAAAGGTCTTTCTCTCAGCGGCTCTGTATTAAATCTCGCGCATGCGTCAGTGGCTGTCACCAGAGCCTCCCCCGCGAGGTAACGAGCCGGGGAGCTCTGGGTTCGAGAATGCAGAACATTTGGCTTGTCGCCTTCCGCTGGCCAGACGTCCAAAGGCTCGGATCAAGATTGAAACTTGCTATCAGTCCTTGCTTTCATGCGTTCTACTGCTGGTCTCTGAACTGGCGGCGGCGTTTCCTCTCACGGAAAAACTTCACGAGGTGTACAATAATGTCGATGATGAAGATGAAAGCAGCCAGGAATGCTAAAACCTGGAAAAAGAAAATGAAGAAAATTCAGTTTTTTAACACGGTCGAATTTTTTTCTCAGTCCTCTTCTCTTGATTCATTATCATTACCACGCATATTATACCATCATTTGATTACTTATTTTCCACGTACGCTGTGATATGAGCCTCTTTAAAAAAAAAGTGAGAATGAACACTAACTATACACACATCGGCATAAGTCTGGCCTAGACGGAACGCTAGCACAGTCTATTACCCGTGCAGTTCGGCAATCATGTACAGCTGTTTCGTCCTTGTTAGGACTCATCAGCATGGCATAGCCGGTGTTTGCCTCAGTAAACTTCATCGGCAAACAACTGCAGAGGCGACTTCGAAAATCGAAGTGCTTTAAACCACAGCAAAGACCCATGTGGGACCTTTAGCTGCGACCGGGCTAGCGTTATGCCAATGTATGGATCACGCAATGAGACCAAGCTAGAGAAGTCCGTCGGTTAGCCATACTAACCTTTCGACATGTAATATAATAAGTGAGAATGAACCAATGAAGTTTACTGAGGCAAACACCGGCTATGCCATGCTGATGAGTCCTAACAAGGACGAAACAGCTGTACATGGTTGCCGAACTGCACGGGTAATAGACTGTGCTAGCGTTCCGTCTAGGCCAGGCTTATGCCGATGTGTGTATAGTTAGTGTTCATTCTCACTTATTAAAAAAAAATGCGCGTTATTAAATCATTTGACAGTGTCATTGCATGAAATTTTCACACTAAGTGATGCTTTGTAGACATTTTGGTAAAATGAGCCACTTTGCCGCGCAATGCAATCTCCCAGGCCGGGGTAGTAGAGAAGGCATCATATTTTACAAAGGTTTAAAAGAGGCATAGTTTCAGGTTTTTAATGTTTGACTGTGTTTAAATAAATGTATCAAGTTTTCAAAAATAATTTCATCGGACACGACAGACGGGTTCCCTGTGGTTTCGGCGGGAAAATGCGCGCTCACGGACCACTTACCACAGCAGCAACTAAGTTGTCGAGAGTGAACTTTATTTTGGTGGAGAAGATATCTTTCCATTCAAGGTCCTGATGTTTCCTGGCCTCATTTGCCATCAGTCCCGCTACAGCGAACAGAAATATGGCGTGAAAGAAACTGATGAACACAATCTAGAAAAATAAACAGAAAAAAAAAATTTCAAAACAGATGAATGTACTCTTCTCTTTTGGTGGCCAAAACTTCCCTTTAGACATTAACATATCTCAACATTCGTTCACTATTAATTTCTCCCTCCCTTTTCTATCTTTGCAATGTGGTTTAACCTGTCTGCCTTTTACTTCAACATCTGGGGCCAACACTGTTAGGGTTGACGAAACAAAAAAAATGAACTACAGATGTTCCTAAAAGGCAAAGTCGCATTTTAGCTACGCGAATTTTAGCCGAGAAAGAAGCGAAAAACCGGCTGATATCTCAGCAGCATTTGTCCACCACAGTAGGTCATTTATTTTTGCAATCAACCCAAGTCTCTTACTGCTGCATTGTTCTTGGTCTCTTACTGCTGCATTGTTTTTATCAGCTCAGCTTCCCATTTTCTGGTTCACATTTGTGTATTTAATTTAGTTTAATTTCACGAGGTGTGTGCTTATTTGTGTACGGTTAGCTTCGCCACTGGCTGCCAAAATAGCAGTTTAATGAAAGGGAATAATTTCGCAGAGAAACCACAATTAGGGGGCCACTAGTAATGGGCTGCTTGTATTCGCAAAATTAGATGGAGCCCCTGCTCGACCCTACTACAGGCTGCCTATACTCGCAAAATTAGATGGAGCCTCTACTCGACCCTACTAACGGATTGCTTGTACTAGCAAAACTTACATGGAGCCCCACTCGACCCTTCTAACGGGCTGCTTGTACTCGCAAAATTAGATGGAGCCTCTACTCGACCCTACTAACGGATTGTACTAGCAAAACTTACATGGAGCCCCACTCGACCCTTCTAACGGGCTGCTTGTACTCGCAAAATTAGATAGAGCCTCTATTCGACCCTACTAACGGATTGCTTGTACTAGCAAAACTTACATGGAGCCCCACTCGACCCTACTAACGGGCTGCTTGTACTCGCAAAATTACATGGAGCCCCGACAGAGCGGAAATGACCTACTAAAATCAATAATTTTCAAATAGTAATGTCAGGTTAACTCAGATAAGCTTGATTTTTTGCATACAGACTCCTCATTGGATTAAAAACAAAATATCAAAAATGACTTTTTTCTAATGGATCCGTCTTTGAGATATTACGCTTTAAACTTTGGTTTCTGTACCATTTTATGGGAGAATTAGTACTTCGATCAGGAATTATGCAAACTTTGCTCAATCATATCTCAAATTCATATTCCTCAAATTTCTTAAAACTTTGGAATTAAGCTTTTGGTTATAGAAATTCCCCGTATAAGGAATCTTGCGCTTATATATTAAAATATGGCGAAGTTAGACATTTTTGGTCATTTCCGCTCTGTCTGGACCCCTATTTTAATATTTTAAAAAGGCCCATCACCAACCGGGAGCCTTTGCGCCCCGTTTTCTTTTGTTTTCAAATTGATCCATTGTTTTTCGGGTGCTCTGATTGGCTAAGAGTCCGCAAAGGCGCGGTTGGTGATGGGCCTTTAATGGGCTGCTTCTTTTACTCACACATAGGTTCCAGTCGTATCCTGGTAGCCGCCTCTCAAGAGTGAGTAGAAACATAAGGAAGTACGACAGGACGATTAGCCACGACATGATGACCACCACGTGGAAGAAGATGAGCTCGGATGGGTAACTCGTCCAGTGGTTGTCATATGTGATCATGCACCCCATGGCAGCGATCAGGAAAAGCTAAGTAAGAGATAAGACACCTTAGTTTTGTTATGTAGTGAAGGAGAGGAAAGCCTGGGGGGGGGGGGTATTTTTTGGTCGGGGATGATCGTCGGGAATTTTCAGTTTCACCCCTAAAAGATACCAAAAAGCGTTGCTTGAATAATTTTTTACTCTAAAAGATACCCATCAAGAAATTTCCGTCGTTGAGTAAAATGCTGAATTTGATGTTGTCTAATTTATGCGTCTTGTCAACAAACACTCTCTCCGTCTAGTCTTGAAGGTTTGCCGCTATGTTAGAGCCCAAAGATACCGTAAGTTTTATTGCAGATCACGGTTACCCCTAAAAGAGACCAAAACCCGTGATTTTAACCCCTACAAGATACGACGATCATCCCCCCTAAAAGATACGACGATCATTCCCCCCGACCAAAATATATGCCCTCCCCCCGGTTTGTGTCTTGTCTGGTTGTATCATGTCCTGTCACGCAGTGTCACGCTGTGCGCCAGCTTATCAGACCAAGCAAATCTGCCAGATGTGAATTGAGCAGTTCTTGCAGAGTCGGAATATTTAATCCTTGTTGCAAAAAATACATAATCTCGACGCATATACTTTAGTATTTAATACTAAACACTAATGCGAGGAAGTATTTTATAAACGACATGCTATTATGTTTGAAGCATTGTCGGGAATGTTACTAGTCTTGGAATACCATTCCATAGTGTTGAAGTAAAAAATGCATATTTTAATATACATCAATGAAACGTCCCTCGAATCTGTCATGTTCACCGTATAACGATTATATTCGCGAGGATTATTTAACAAACATTCACAGCCAAAGAATAACAAATACTACAAAACATAAACAAACCCTGCTGCGAGGGCCGATTTTTTATGCATTTTTTTGCCCCTGCGGTAAATAGAGCAATTTGTATACTTACAAATTCGAGGATCTTTAGGAGTGAGGGAATAGACAGCAGATAGTCCACGTTGACGTAGACCACTGTCTCCGATTGGCCGTTGTTATTTCCAGCGTTTCGTTTCGCCATTTTGTAGCTAGAAAATATTAAAAATCACAACTGAGAAATGTCGCTAAACGACGCCTTTACGCTCATCTAGACTATACGGCAAGATATGCATGGCCTTTAGTCTAAAGGATGAGTGTATTTGAGATATTACAATGTAACGCAAGGTTGTAGTTGTTGGCAAGTATGGCACCTTTTGGGCTAGGTAAACAGATAAAGTAGTGATGAATGACATGGATTGATAAGCGTGATCTGCACCCCGGGGAAGTATTTCAGTTATCAGGACAATGCGGTCACGCTAGTCAGCACGTCGGTCACGTCACGACCTCAGCTGTTCGTTTTTTGTTGCTTTTCCTAATAACACTTGGGAAAACTGGGTCGAGCCATCTGCGGGATAGCTGTGGGTTATCTAGCGTGGTTACCAAGCCAAAATCGATCAAGTGGACAGTTCAAAATCCTCAAGTAATTTAACCTTTTTGCATCGATATTCTTATCAAGAATGGATAGATATGGGCGTTCACAAAAATAATACATCCACGGGACGTCACTCCCGGTTTTGCTGAGGGGGGGGAGGGGGGGGGGGGGGGGGTTCACTTCGTCTCCCGGTAAAATTCAAGATGACTACCATACAATTACTCGATTTCTCCCGGGAGAATAGCAGGAAATTTCGTCATTTCAAGGCGGTCTCCAGATTTTATAAGTCCTGGGGTTGTCCTCCCTGCATCCACATACACAGTTCCGTTTTGAGGACCCATGCAAGTTTCAGCTACCCAATCAGAAGTTCCACTCAATTCGACTACCCATAGAATACCCACCCTACAATCCTTTCCTCAAGGGTACCTAAATAGGAATTGACTTGACCTTTCTATTCAACGATTGCGGTAACCGAATATTTTGATGAATAATGCATTAAAAAAAAACACGACCAATGGCAGAAAGAACACCTCCTCTTTTGTAATCGTGCAAAGGTTTATTGAGTCACTTACGTATCGGCTTTTTAAGATTCAATTTTTTTAAGAGATTTGAATTCGCTACCATTTTGGACTCGAGAGACCCTCAACAGGGCATGTGCAGTGGCCGGTGTCTGTGTTTTGCAGAAATCAGCATAGTTGCATTGTAAAAAGTAGACGCTGAGAGAATAATTGACTCCAGTATTTTGGCTGGGAGGCAAACAGTTTTTCCCCAGATGTTGATACTAAAATGTTTTACTTCGCTGGAGGGCGGGACAACTACCCCCCGCCACTCTGCCCCCTGCTAGGTACGGCCATGTGCGACAAACCACGATTAATGTTTAGAATTTACCAAGAAATGTCCATCAAGCTTTGAACGTGTACTTCTTGCAAGCTTCTTGCATACCAGTCCCGACACGACATGACTGGCCAATAAGGAGAGAGCAATCAACTCTCACGGAAAAACGTGGAATACCTTCGTTCGATATATTTTTTAATCCAGTTTGGTCCAAACAACGAAATTCAACAAGGTTTTGTTTTGTGTCGGATTCATACATACCGGGAGAGACCGCTAAAATTTTCGTACACGATTCTTATCTACAAGTAGACCCACAAATTTATTACAAAATAAAAGTGCACACAGCATGGATATTTGAAAAAAATCTTTGTGTTCTTCTTGAATTATGGCTTGATTTAGCCTGTAAAAATTTTACCAAAACACTGCGGCGACTAAACAATGCATGTGACTTCTCCTAGACTAAATCAGTAAATGCTTGGGTTATTATTTCCATTTTAATTTCTGTACAAAACATATTCTAACAGACCATTCTCTACAATTTCCACTATTTTTCATGCTGAGATAAATCGGGATAACTCGCTAATGAAATCACTATTTGAAATATGCAAAGTTCTCTGGAACCCAGCCTTTGTTTTTCTGACAATTTCGGCATGAAAACCGGTCTCAAACGTACGGCAAATTAGCTTGGCATTTATCGGTATCCCATCTGTTATATCTCCCGTTGTAACATCAAGTTTTCTTATATCTTTATAAAGTCAATGGCATTCAGTTGAGTAGGACGACGTTTATGCTTTCAGAGCTTCGCCGGATTAGAAACCTACGATGAAGATGCTCAAAACATTTTATAAAAACACGATTTGGAAACTTACCGTTTGTCTTTGCCAATATGAAGAAAATATGTTTGTGGCTAGACGGTAGAGAGCGACACTATATTTCAGTAAGGTTTTTGTGTCAAATTGAGCTTGAATCTCGATAACTCGAGCGTTATTTTAAAGGATAAGTACGGCTTGAAAGCAGCCAGACGTTTGCATAAAAACATACGGTTGAGTGAGTATTTTGCATCTCATTTCAGTCGTGTTTGTCTAGTCGTTAGCCTCAATGAATATTCATTGTTTTGTCGTGCTCGTTTGCTGTGGCGGTCCTGGCCTACTGAGTCTGCGTAGCAAGCGTACCCGTGTGTTTTCAGGGAAAAGAAACTCAGAGAAACAGAGGAGAAAGCGGTGAGAAGTTCCACGAGCGAGTTTTTGTCCGCATCACACTGGAGATTTGTTTTCAAGCTGACTTCAACGAGATGCTATTTTACCGTTGTGCTGTGTTTATCTTTCTTGCTTTTGTTTTCCTGTTTGGTTGACATGTTAAAAATGGTATTCCTGTTGTTAAGCGGGCTGCAGGGGGACGATGGTAAAGGGGCCTGGTGAGGGGCGGAGGAATCGTGGAATAGTGTAGAAATGGATCAATTACCAGATATACCGGTCCCTAAGGGCTGGTTCACACTCGAAAACGCAATGCAAGCGCAGGACGCATGCTCAAAGCAAGTGTAAATCACAGCAACGCAAACGCGAACCTAAAATCAACATTAATATTAGTTAGCTTGCGCTTGCGTTCGCTTAATTCACACGCAACGCCTCGATTTTCTTGCGCTTGCGTCTGCGCTTGCGTTCTAGTACTATGAACCACATATAAGGGAAATACTATTTAGAGAAGCACGGTTGGTCCAGCGTTACCGCTGTGGTCCGGGCTCGACACCTGGCCGGGACAGAGAAAATTCTCTTTCTGTTCGGGTCTCGGTCGAAACTGGTTCATATTGTGAGTTGAACTTTGTTCTACTGAGTTTCACGTCTTTCGGATGAGACAATAAACCGAGGTCCCGTCTCGCCTTTCTACTCTACCCAGTTCCAGGGGGACGTTAAAGAACCACTGGGGACGTAATAAACTCTCTGGCAGTGACCACCCTCAGTGTCTGTGCTTATGACCGCTTGGCTGTCAGTGGCGCCGTGGAGACCCAGCGTAATTCAGCTTACGAGCTGCAAGTTTGGGGAGTCGGTCGCAAATACCATACCATACCATACCATACCATACCATACCATACCATACCATACCATACCATACCATACCATACCATACCATACCATACCATACCATACCATACCATACCATACCATACCATACCATACCATACCATACCATACCATACCATACCATACCATACCATACCATACCATACCATACCATACCATACCATACCATACCATACCATACCATACCATACCATACCATACCATACCATACCATACCATACCATACCATACCATACCATACCATACCATACCATACCATACCATACCATACCATTCTCCAACCCAGAGCTACCATACCATTCTCCAACCCAGAGCTCCCCCGGCTCGTTGCCTCGCATAGGGGAGGCTCTGGTGACATCGATTTGAGGGTCTTCGCTGATTGGCTGAAATGGCGCGCACGCGTACATACATTGTCTTAAGGGGTTGGAAGTCAATCGGGGCTGCCGTACCCTGTTTTCATCTTCTAGAGCGCATTTCAGATGACCGCCGAAAGTAGGACTTGCGTTTTGTCAGCGTTCTTATTGGTCGAGAGCAAAGACGTTCGTCTTTCAGCCAATCAATTTACAAACTTAATCAAAACGAGCCATTGCTCACGTCATTACTAAACGCAAGTCTGACTTCTGATTGGTTTGTTGTTGAATGGCTTCCACTCCTGATTGGATAGTGGTTAATTAGTATTCGCGTTTTGTTTTCGACACTCATCTGAAGTCTGCTCTTTCGCCATAATGTTTGGTTACTTAAAATCGGTGTAATCATGGAAAATTTTCACAAACTAAACATTAAAACAATTAGTAAAAAATAAACAAAAGCATGGACACTCGAACACTTGGTTAAATTTTGTATTACTGTTTATGCTTGCTATTCTCACCGAAACTGTTTGAAAAATGCAAAAGTTAAACTATATTTTCATTTCGGAATCTGAGTCTCCCAAAACCGCGGAAAAAAATGTGAAAGAAATGTTCACTGTTCGAGTGTCCTGAATGTAACTTGCGAATGAGACAGCTGAGTATCTAACATACATTTATTGTAAAAGTATAGGACATAAAATGTACATTACATGGACATCATGCACCAGGTCGTAGCACCTTTAACGTCTATTTCTACAAACTCCACAAATCTCAGTGACAACAGCCGTAGTTAGGACCGGGGGGGGGGGGGACTCCCATATTTTTGGGGCGGGGGTGCTCGTCGGGAACTTTCGTTTTCACCCCTAAAAGGTACCAAACATGGCGTCGCTTAGTTGATTTTGACCCCTAAAAGGTACCAAACATGGCGTCGCTTAGTTGATTTTCTCTCGTAATTTTGTCGCGTATTTTTTACGAGGGAAAATACGTCTGAAATTCAGGCTACCAACAAGTGCGATTTGCTTGATTTGCTAGAACGGACCTCTAACAGGTACCTATCTGGAAAAATACACGTTTTCGAATTTTACCCCCTAAAAGGTACCAGAGGCCTGATTTTAAACCCTAAAAGGTACGACGAGCACCCCCGCCAAAAAATATTGGAGTCCCCCCCCCCCCCCCCCCCGGGAGTTAGGACTATTTCATAGCTCATTTGGATGACACTCTGTGAGCTATGGTTAATATAGTAATTGCACGTTACAAGCCCTACTGATAAAAGGTGCCAAACGGTGATTTAATTATGATGGATTGATTATGTGAACGCATTATGCGATGGAGAACTAACAACGAGGCGGATTGCACTCTTTAGCATTTTGAGCAAGCAATTTGTCGTGAAATTTTACTGTCTATGTTACATTAATACACATGCGAATTAGCTTTTTTCTTTTCCCAACTTTCATACCTCAACTTTCTTTTATCTTGTACATAGTATTGCCTGCTTTTTGCTAAGGCTCAATTCCAGCCGCTAGTTAATCCTGCGTTCCGTTTCCTCTACATGCACTCGGGGAGAAATCGTAGCAGGAAACGTACGGAATCAAGCCTTGTATAAGTTTAGGTAATAAATCAAAAAGCATAGATGGTTCATCTAGTTTTAACCGTCCCTCCATTTTGTTCGTTAAAAAAGAAGAAAGATAACGATGGGTGTGTCTTCGCGCACCAGGCCGGCGGTTACAAGAGCAGTACATAGGAGTGGAGGACCAAGTCGAGAATGTAGTACACGGTGTTGGCGAATCCACAGCACTAGAAACGAGAGGGTATATCGTTAGCATTTGTTGTTAGGGTACAAGAGGCAGCGTGTTAACTGACCGATCTATTTTAGAACACTGCATGGCACAATAACGATTACTAGACTCCAACTTATGGCCATTTCATCGGTAGCGGCTTTAGCCCCACTTCATTGGTAGCGGCTTTAGCGCCATTTCATTGATAGCAGCTTTAGCGCCGCGCCATTTCATTGGTAGCAGCTTTAGCGCCATTTCATTGGTAGTGGATTTAGCGCCATTTCATTGGTAGCAGCTTTAGCGCCATTTCATTGGTAGTGGATTTAGCGCCATTTCATTGGTAGCAGCTTTAGCGCCATTTCATTGGTAGTGGATTTAGCGCCATTTCATTGGTAGCAGCTTTAGCGCCATTTCATTGGTAGTGGCTTTAGCGCCATTTTATAGGTAATAGGATCATGGAAGACCTGTCTTTGTTCTATTTCTATGTCTTCTTCATGCGTCACAGGAACCATTGTTCTGAAGAGCTTCGCCCCCAAGATGCATCGCGCATAGTTGAGGGAAAAAAACGCCAATCGAAAATATTCAAACATCAATAAAATATTAACGGCGCACGTTAAAACACATTTTTCTTTCGCTACTGTTCCCTTGGATAATGGATCTTTTTAATGAAATGTGGTTGATTTCTGCCCTGAGTGGCACATTAAAATAAATGCGAACATACCACTGCGACGATCATGTGATCCGTGTACCATTTCCAGTAGTCAGCGCTCGTGTTGTACAAGTTATTCACGTACAGCTTGTTGACATAGTAGATCATCAGTGCTGAAGACACCCCGCACAGGACCGCCAAGATGAACGAGATGCCGATATTCTACAAGAAAATGAGAGGAGACCACATAGCAATCATGGGCAATCAAGCGCTGTCGTTTTGGAAGGCCTGGGGTGAGGAGCGCGGGCTCCCTGTGGTTATTTGTATCCCATAATGCAAAGCTGGAAGGTCAAAATGGCGAATGAAAAGAGATTTCAATCGCTTGTTTTTGTAGACAAATTCCTATAAGATGGAGATCTACTATGCCTTCCTAATATGGTAAGTTCTACCAAATTTGGTTTTGACCGATGCTTTTGCTATCAATTCAAAGTCTTGGGTTAGAAGTTGAAGGATTCGGGAAAGAAGTCACGACAAGCTTTGCTTTTTCCAAATTCTTGGTTGAGGTTTGAGGCTCACTATAATAGTGTAGAGCCACGCGCTCAAATGTAATAATTTCCTGCAAATGTAAAAAACAAAAAAACGCAAATGCAACAATAGCAACACCTTGTAATACATACCACCATTTCCCATACCCTCCTAGTACAGAGTTCTTTGTCTATTTCCGTCAGAAATACGACCAAGATGATAATAGAAGACAGGAAACCGAAGAGATGCGCGCCAAGGAATAACATGTAGCGACTCTGGTAGTCCCATGTGTAGTTACTGCCATACGCACGATGAGACACCACGATACAAGCGCTACCCAAGCATGTAGTGAACTGAAATAGAGTAAGTAGATATTGTTTTGACCTGTAGCGACATGTCGCGCCAGGGAAGCCAAGCGACTGCGCCAGGGAAGCCAAGTGACTGCGCCAGGGAAGCCAAGCGACTGCGCCAGGGAAGCCAAGTGACTGCGCCAGGGAAGCCAAGTGACTGCGCCAGGGAAGCCAAGCGACTGCGCCAGGGAAGCCAAGCGACTGCGCCAGGGAAGCCAAGCGACTGCATTAGGGTTGCCAGGGCCTGACAGAATCTATGGCTTTGACTTTTCTTTCTCAAAGACGTCGTGTCAGGGTTTCCAATGGACGGCGGAACAGATCTTGAATTGGGAAGTCGGGGGGGGGGGGGGGGGGGGCTTATTAGAGACAACGTATGACAAAGTAGGTTACCTGGTTACCGGGCTCCTTCGTGCCAAGAGGCACATAAGGCCGGGGGCGATATGCTGTAAAGTCACAAGCACCCCCTCTTTCCCCCGGGCCATCAAGGAATTTCCGTGTTCGTTTCTAATTTATCGTCTTCTCGAATCGAATAATCTTTCTTTCTTACACGTTTTTAGAAGCATCATCATAAGAAAAAACAATTTGGACATAGTTTCGGCCCTAAAAGATACCAATCTCCCTAAAATTTATTGAAGATCACGATAACCCCTAAAAGAGACCAAACCATCGTGATTTTAACCCCTAAAAGATACGACGATCATCCCCGACCCAAAAAACATATGAGAGTCCCCCCCCCGGGGCTCCGCCGTAATCTATAAGTAATTGGTAATTGATAGAATTCTTTCTCCAAATGCGAGGTGGCACGGTTGTCGGGACCTGACAAAACCAATGGGTATGTTTTTTTAGCTCCAATTTATAGTGCAGTGTTTGCCAAGGTTTTTTATTTAGTTATGGTCCCCTAGAAACTAGCTTTCCGAGATGTTCGAGGCGGGACGGAAAAGGGGGCATGCTCTCAAAATGGATGCGATTTGATTTGGTATGAGAGACTGGCTTTGTGATTTGTTGGAGACTGGATTTTGATTTATTGGAGACTGGCTCAGTTTTCATTTGTTGGAGACTGGCTTATCATTTGTTGGAGACTGGCTTTTTAGATATTGAGAGATTTTCTTGACTACCATACTAAAGTTCACCCAACGATTCTTTTAAGAAGAGAATTTTCAACATTGGAAATAACTCAACTGTCTGCCCATTTCTTATTACTGATACTATTAGATGTTTTACTTACAATGATGATATATTTGAGTATAGACCTCGGTCCTAAGAGCCTGTAGGGCGGCACTTCCAACTTCTTTTTCCCCGCGTCAGGCATGTTTGATGACCTGATAACAGACAGACAGACTGGTTACTTCATCTCAATCTTGCGCAAAAATGCATCATGTTATTGGGCTACTGCATGTCAAATGCCTGTGTCAGCCACTTTGTTATTGTTTTCGTTGATATTGGAAGACGAATTACGTGTTCAAATCTAAAAACAAAGTTTCAGATTTGATTTACCAAATTCAATCGAGAACATTGCTCTATATTCTCTAAATCAGCCGATGGAAATGGATACTTTCTCCGCGGACTTGGTATGTTGCTATGCTGTCAAAATGGCGGCTGACACAGGCTCTGGTGAATGGTCATTTCCGGGACACCCGGTTTTTCTCTCCGAAACCGAGCATTTCGATTAAAGAAAATGCGAGCAGCGAACACAGCAAAATTACGATGACCTTTTGCGCGAGCACTAATACTAACCAACTTGTCGATCAATCGAGTACCAAGTGTACAACAGCATACTCGAGCACTGGAAAAAAATATTGCCGCTATAGCTGCGAGTACAGTCGTTTTTTGATTTATTCGTCCACCGTGGACATAAAATAAGAGGATGGAATTGGATTGCGATTTGAGCTATTTTCTTGTCAGAGAAGTGGCCAGCAAGCGTGCGAGAGCCCCTTTTAGCAAGATGTTTTGAGTGCACAGCAATGATTGAATCCTATTTGCTTTACTGTCTTGTACCGGAGACAATGATGACTTGAAAAAGAAATTCGATCATTTACAAAATGTTTATCTATAAAATTGGTGCAACATCGTGTTGCAAATGTTTCATGGATGTACTGTTTGCACTCTTATAAAGCCTACTAAGCATAAAACAAATGCAGGCTTTATACAGGAAGTAGTTGTCAGTCCTCGAAGTCGGTCAGTGTCTGCTCTAAATGTCCCTCCTTTTCGCTTTTGAAAATTATATCTTGCGTACAGCATACATAATATAACAAATCGATGTACTAATTAAACGACCTGTTGTGATAAATCAAGAAGGAAGTTTCTTCCTTTACCTCTAACAACAAGAAAAGGCCATAAAAAATCATGAAGAAACAGAAAATCATTAAGAAACAGCCTAAATATGTTATGCCAACGTGTATTTCTTTTATTGCTCAACAAGATAGTCAGGTGTCTAGTTTATACGAAGAAATGAATAAGAGGCAATTTTATTATTACTGGCAAACCTATTCAGTGGATGATGTCATTATCAAGCATGAAAAACAAAGACTCGTTTATATGCAAAAACACATTCGCAGGGCGCCTTCGTATTGGCTTCACTTTGAATAGCATTCTTTGTCACGAAAACACGAATGAAGTGAACAACTATAAGCTCGAATGTCGTAGTCAAACAGCTACAGTGTTTGAATAACGGGCGAAATGTTTGTAGTTGGTTTCGAGTTTACAGAGTTGAGTGCTCTTTAGTTGCATTTTTCGCATTTTTCTTTGGAATAAATTTCAAATGAAGAAACCTATCCAAGCCGAACGTGCTTTCTTGTTTAGCAGAATGCTGAATAATAAAACAGAATTATGGCGTATTTAGAGCATAATTCAGGGTCATAAAAATAACTTCTGAGCTTGTTTGGGAGGGTAACAACCTTGCTTCTCGTCAGTTTGCATTCACTTCAGCATTTTGCGTCGAAAAACATGGAGTCCATGTTACAAACGCATGCATTGTTTTCGGGTAACAAAACTTTAGGTATCCTATAACGTTCGACTTTAAAACTAAAATTCAGATATTCTGAATTATTATGTTTACTTTCTTCTGCTGTTTGAGATATTTTCAAAAGGAATTGAAGTCTAGATTGTAGTATGTTTGCCAAAAGTAACGCCAGAATGTTTCAAATATGGCATCACTTTCCGCGCGAACTAGCACAAAGTTTTAGCATTATGATTACTTGGACTTTGCGGCTAAAAAACGCTGCGATATCGATGCGATAGGTCTTACTAAACGACAGCTCTCCTTTGTAGGGAGAAATCAATCTTAAGGCTGTTGTATTTTGCTTCTTTTTGGCATAATCATTGCGTTTTGTAGCCTTTTGCGTGTGCTAGGATTAATAACTGTTTTTCAATTAACTGCACTCATTGAAACGAGTACCACCATTTCGTCTGAAGCTTTCTATTTCAAAGTGTCATAAAAGCGATAAACTAGACGACAGACCAAATGGACGCCTTACCTTGATCCACTGAAGACGAAATCCTTATATGTTGATGGTTTTTTGGAGGATTTTAGAACAAGCAGTAAAACACAGTACCACGCTCAGTATGCAAAGTCTGCTTGAGGTACCTACTCATCCGTAGAAGCCCTTGGGTTGTAAGCTAAAAAGATAACTACGGGGGAGGGGAGGGAGGGTAGATTTTTCGTGAGTAATTCGCGCACTTTAAATTTGCATTTATGTCTATGGTTTTGCCATTTCACATGTAGCTATACGCTGTATTATATATTTTACATCTTACTATATTTTATATATATAGAGGATATTACACGGTGGCGCGAAGATATGAGTTTTATTTTCGAGTGGCAAGAACAATATTTTACGAATGAGCGCAGCGAATGAGTAAAATATTGTTTTTGACACGAGAAAATAAAACTCATATCTTCAAGCCACCGTGTAATTTTCTTTTTATTATATAGACAAACCAGAAAAAAATATTCCAAATTGATTTCCAAGCACTTTAGTTTTGATCGATATCCTCACTAGTGAGGATATGGAAAATATGTCACTCAGGACCCGGATGTAGCTTCATATGAGATCTACGAGTGGCGTATTTCCCAGTAAAACACTCGTGTCTATATAATAAATATATATATGATATATATTTCCCTTTAATTACTGTATATAATATCTAATCCTTGGTACTTTTACGTTTGCCATCATCACAGTAGAATAAATGCTTTTTATAGAATCTCATTTCCTACCCAAACCCCTGTTTACTATCTAAATAATCTAGGGAAGAATTCTTCATCATAACAGTCATGTTTCGACGTATAGGGAAGTGGTCAAAACATCGCAGCCAACCTTGTTTTCGGGAAAAAATGAATACAAACGATAGGCTCAGCACCGTCTTCTTTATAGCGAGAGCAACATATCCATGCAATAACATCCAACATCCCTTACTTGAGCTCGGAGAAAATGGGCATTAAAAAACAGGTGGGTAAGTACAGCCCGGGACCTACCACCTCCCGTGATAAAATCGGGTTCCGTTCGAGTACAAATGTTTTGACCGCTTCCCTAATTGACTTATTCTTGGGGCTTATGGCAAACACTATATATTTTTATCTTTAAAAGCTGAATAATTATTGAAAAATCTTCGATATTCAAGTTTGTTGCTCGGACATTTGAATTCCGTAGGGAAAACTTCCTATTGTTTGCTATGAGTGGGCGGAGCTATCGTCAAAATAGGGATCGGTCTATTAGTTTTGGCCCACGACCCTTAAATGTCAAATGTCATCTTAAAATAATCACAAAACATAATCACGGGTGCTTATAGGAGATTTGAGAATCAGATTTGCGAATGCTGAGATCCTATTGGTCGAGAGTTTTGGCTTTTGTTTTTCTAGCCAATCAAAATGAGAATTAAACCAGACGGACAATTAACTGCATTTTGCGTTGCCATTCCACGTAAAGGTCTGAGTAAAGGGAGAACATGGCATTTTTGAAATAAAGTTACCCAAAACTTGACCAAGCAAGTTGAATAATCTTTACAAAACCCATTAGTGTTTAGAAATTCAAATTTAGTAAATCCAAAATTTTGGTGGCCATATGAGACCGTGAAAATGTCCAAGCTGCGCGCCCAATATAATGTGGAGTGAATAGCCTGAAAGATTCTGTAAAAAGTGTAGAATGGAGGTCCTAACAACAAGTTACTCGTTATTACAACAAGTTAGATCGGTTCAACACGTTATTGTTGACATCTTTCCTAAAGAGCGAATTCCCTTGTGCTCAGGGTTACCCTGTGTTATTTGCAGAACGATATTTAGCTCGACAAAGGGTATTCTCAAACAGGCAAAGGGGATTTTCAAGTTAAGTTTTATAATTACACTATGATCAATTACACTATAATTAGACTATGAGTCAATATAATTGACTCTTAGACGAGGACGCAGTCTAATTGTTTCAGTAGCAACCCACTACCTTCGATTTGTTGCTACACCATATATATTTTAATGGTTTTATGTGAATGATATGGTGAGTAGCGGAGCCAATCAGATTGCAGGACTCGTGATAGTATGTGAGTGGGTTTCTACTAACAGTGAATAGACAATAGACCTCCTCGGCATGGGCGTAACGTTTTCCCATTTCAGATCACGTGGCATTCCCATGAGTATTCTCTCTTTTTCTGCTACTCACCGAAGGAGATATGAATATGGAAGCATTCCAAACAAAGAGAGAATACTCATGGGAATGCCACGTGATCTGAAATGGGAAAAAGATTACGCCCAAGCCGAGGAGGTCTATTGAAACAAACAGTCGTCTTTGGAGGACAGATGCGTCTACAGCGATATGTTGTTAGCGGACTTCCTTGAAGTGTATGATTGAGTCTATGAAGAAGAAGAGAGAAGCAGCAAACGCAGCGGCCTGAAACGACAAATGGCAACACATTGGGATGTTATAAACACATTGGGATGTTATAAACACATTGGATGTTATAAACACATTGGATGTTATAATCACATTGGATGTTATAAACACATTGGATGTTATAACACATTGGATGTTATAACACATTGGATGTTATAAACACATTGCATGTTATAAACACATTGGATGTTATAAACACATTGGATGTTATAAACACATTGCATGTTATAAACACATTGGATGTTATAAACACATTGGATGTTATAAACACATGTTATAAACACATTGGATGTTATAACACATTGGATGTTATAACACATTGGATGTTATAAACACATTGGATGTTATATCAGGGGCAGATTCAGAGGCGATGCTTCAGGTGCGGACGAACCCCCCTTTGCGATACAAAAATGGTTTAAAATAGGAAAATGTAGTCCTGATGACTAGGTTCTAGTAGCCTTATTGACACATCTGGCACAACCAGGAACGCCATGACAAGTCATCAATGACCCGCCATCCATCTCCTAACCCATCCCTCCATCCTTGACAAGTCATCGATGACTCGCAATCCAACTACTAACCCATCCCTCCATCCATGACAAGTCATAGATGACTCGCAATCCAACTACTAACCCATCCCTCCATCCATGACAAGTCATCGTTGACTCGCCATCCAACTACTAACCCATCCCTCCATCCATGACAAGTCATCGATGACTCGCAATCCATCTACTAACCCATCCCTCCATCCATGACATTGTAATCGATGACTCGCAATCCATCTACTAACCCATCCCTCCATCCATGACAAGTCATCGTTGACTCGCCATCCAACTACTAACCCATCCCTCCATCCATGACAAGTAACTGGTGACTCGCCATACATCTACTAACCCATCCCTCCATCCATGACAAGTCATCGATGACTCGCAATCTATCTACTAACCCATCCCTCCATCCATGACAAGTCATCGATGACTCGCCATCCAACTACTAACCCATCCCTCCATCCATGACAATTCATCGTTGACTCGCCATCCAACTACTAACCCATCCCTCCATCCATGACAAGTAACTGGTGACTCGCCATATATCTACTAACCCATCACTCCATCCATGACAAGTCATCGATGACTCGCCATCCAACTACTAACCCATCCCTCCATCCATGACAAGTCATCGTTGACTCGCCATCCAACTACTAACCCATCCCTCCATCCATGACAAGTCATCGATGACTCGCCATCCAACTACTAACCCATCCCTCCATCCATGACAAGTCATCGATGACTCGCCATCCAACTACTAACCCATCCCTCCATCCATGACAATTCATCGTTGACTCGCCATCCAACTACTAACCCATCCCTCCATCCATGACAAGTAACTGGTGACTCGCCATATATCTACTAACCCATCACTCCATCCATGACAAGTCATCGTTGACTCGCAATCCAACTACTAACCCATCCCTCCATCCATGACAAGTAACTGGTGACTCGCCATATATCTACTAACCCATCACTCCATCCATGACAAGTCATCGATGACTCGCCATCCAACTACTAACCCATCCCTCCATCCATGACAAGTAACTGGTGACTCGCCATATATCTACTAACCCATCACTCCATCCATGACAAGTCATCGATGACTCGCCATCCAACTACTAACCCATCCCTTCATCCATGACAAGTAACTGGTGACTCGCCATACATCTACTAACCCATCCCTCCATCCATGACAAGTCATCGATGACTCGCCATCAAACTACTAACGGGCTACTAACCCATCCCTTCATCCATGACAAGTAACTGGTGACTCGCCATACATCTTCTAACCCATCCCTCCATCCATGACAAGTAATCGATGACTCCAAATGTTGGACGCCAGAATTGATATCAGGGATTAGTTTTTGTTGAATTGTGTAGAAAAGCCTATCGTTTTGATGGTTCCTTAACAGTTTGATAAACTTACCACTGCTGCAACCCGAAGGTTCGCCGCTAGCTCCCAGTTGTCTGCAATCTTGTAAAGGACAGATTCGTACTCGCTCTTCGCATACTCTACCATTAGACCACCAGCCACAACACAAGCAACGGCGAGCACAAGGGAGATGAAAAATACCTAAAAGATACAACAGTGTAAAGGCCCGTTTACACTTGCAATTTTTGTCGCGCGAGTCGTTTTTCTCGCACGTACGCGTCAACTCAAAATCTCTAATGTAAACTAGGCGCAACTCGGCGCGATCTGCCGCGAAACTCTTTGCAACTTCATGTGATTTGAAGAAAAGAGAGCACAGAAATCACACCGGATTTGCATCTCGTTTCCCCTAGAGAGTTGGAATTGCAACTCGCGCGAAAAAAAATGTGTTCTTTCTGCAACAATGACATTGAGACCCCTGAGCATTTTTTATACTATTGTCCTAAAATTCAGTCTTTGTGGAAGGAGGTACAAAGGTTTCTTAAAACACATTTAAAGTTTAATTTGATTTTGTCGCTGCAAACGATCACTCTTGGTTTATTTGATCAGGAGGACCACGAGCTTTATATTCTGGTTAACTTTATTATCCTAGAGGTTAAATTCTTCTTACACCTTTGCAAACAAAAAACAAGATACCCATCCTTCGATGGTTTTATTGCGTTACTTAAACGAACTTGTGAAATAGAAGAAACAGCCGCGAGAATTCGAAATAAAATAGGTTTTCACGATAAAAAATGGGGCCCGTTAAGACCCTTGTTCAATTAAAAAAGGAAGGGGGATCCCCTGTCTGCTTTGCGCACCACGCAAAATGTCACGCAAAATGTCACGCGCAATCTAACAAACAAGCTTTTTTCTCTCGTCTGTTTTTTTATTATTATTATTTATGTACGTGTCAAGAAGTGATGTAAAGGGGGGGGGGAGTTGTACTAGGGTGAAGGGTGTAAAAATTTATATAGACTATACCAATAAAAATGTTTAAATATAAAAAAAAACAATTAAAAAAAAATCGCCGCCACAAATGCAACAAAAATCGCAAGTGTAAACCGGATTCCCCCAGAGCCCCGAATCTTGCCGCTGGCCAAAAGATGACGGGCTCTGGGTACGAGATTGGGGCAGGCTCTGGTGACAGCCACCGACGCATGCTCAAAAGAAAATTACTTTTAGAGCGTTTAAGTCGAAGGCATAGGTTGAACAAACAACTAGGAAACGAATGTTAGTGTTTGACAGACACGTTTCTATAAAGCGAGATTAAGCTACCTTTATGTACGCGTGCGCGACATTTCAGCCAATCAGCGAAGGCCCTCAAATAGATAGAACAGAGCCTCCCCTGCGAGGCGACGAGCCGGGGAGCTCAGGGTTAGAGAAATTTCCTTTTCCGAGCCTGGAATCGGTTCCAAGCAACAGCGGCGAGAGACCCAGCGCCGTAACCGGCTATGCCATACCGTGCCATGTTACACCAATAGGCCTACGTACTCTGGGACATTATCTCGCGCGTGTTTATGCGAGATAAAGCGAGATAAGGCGAGATAAGGGGAGATAGGCGAGATAGGCGAGATAAGGCGAGACAAGGCGAATATAAGGGAGATAGGCGAGATAAGGGGAGATAGGCGAGATAAGGGGAGATAGGCGAGATAAGGGGAGATAGGCGAGATAAGGGGAGATAAGGGGAGATAGGCGAGATAAGGGGAGATAGGCGAGATAAGGGGAGATAGGCGAGATAAGGGGAGATAAGGGGAGATAGGCGAGATAAGGGGAGATAGGCGAGATAAGGGGAGATAAGGCGAGACAAGGCGAAATAAGGGGAGATAGGCGAGATAAAGGAGATAAGGGGAGATAGGCGAGATAAGGGGAGATAGGCGAGATAAGGGAGATAGACGAGATAAGGGGAGATAGGCGAGATAAGGGGAGATAGGCGAGATAAGGGGAGATAGGCGAGATAAGGCGAGACAAGGCGAAATAAGGGGAGATAGGCGAGATAAGGGGAGATAGGCGAGATAAGGGGAGATATAGCGAGATAAGGTCGAAGAGTAGGCCTACCATAGACTCACCATCACAGCCCAGCATTTCCGTGAGCCACACGACTCATTCACGTTCATCACGTACAGGATATAGACGAGCAGGGACGACGCTGCACCCGCGATATGTGCGAACAGGAAGTAGTCATAACGGCTTTTGTATTTATCGGAACTGGAAAAAAAGAGTACGGTTTAATGAAACACCATTATGCACCTATTTCAGAAAAGGTTACACCGTCACACAGTCATTTATTTTTGGGTAGGGGTGTGCCGCCAAGGTCTCCAAACCCTGACCCTATCAGAGACCAAAAATCCTCGTTTTTTATACCCTACCGTAGACCTACGGTTAAAATTGTACACCCTACCGCAGACCTAAAGTTAGTCACCAGGATGGTCCAATAGTCCAGTTTCGAATTCTCTAATCTACCGCTGAATAGGCATCGACGGCGCGTAAATACAGCGGGGGCCTCGATTTAAACCCGAAAGTTGCGAATACCACCGAGAAAACGTTTTGTCTATTGTCTCCATTCAAGCTTCATCAGTTTCTCGTCGGTATTCACAAATTTTTATACTTTTTTAACTGAGGCTCCCACTGTATTTATGCGCCGTCTATGCCTATTCAGCGGCAGAGTGGAGAATTCAAAACTGGACTATTGGTCGCAATCAAAGCGGAATTTTGTTAATCATGAAAAGGTTTCAAAATAAATTGTCTTTCCACTAAATGTGGCACAACTTTGATCGAAATTTGTTTGTTTGGTAGCCACACTAGAATTTATACCCTATCAGAAACCAAACAAGCGAAAAACGATACCCTTCAGCAGACCTCAGGAGCCCAAAACCATACCCCTACATATGGCGGCACATACCCGTATACCATATGTGGGAAAAAAAATTATTCTCGCCCCCAGACCTAGACTCCTTCGCAGCCCCTAACGGTCGGAGTCACGCAGCGCTCCACGCAACGCTCCCCGCCGCGAAGGAGTCTACCCCAGACCACGCGCGCTCTTCGACGTTTCTCGACATAAACCGGTCAGTCTCGTAAAGGACCCCCTCCCCTGGAATTTCCATTTTTTTTTTCAGGCAAAATACGCCTGGAAAATCTATTTTGAGATAAAATGTCCCTGGAAAGTCACCTTTTGGAATTTCCAAGTGGCAGACACCCCCTCCCGTGGAATTTCCAGAGTCCAATACACCCTCCCCTGCAAAATGTTCAATACGTCATCGACAAGTTTAAAAATGCAATCAGCCAATAGGTACAAATTTCCTCCAGTAAATGTATGGGAAAATCTCTCGAGAAAGGGGGGCCGCGGCCCACTGTGCCTCCCCCCCCCCTGGCTACGCCCCTGAGTTATAGACGATATTAGGTATATGTAGATGAATACTTACCCGTAAGACAATTTGTCATTTGCGACAATCATACAAGCGAATGCAACGATACACGTCACCTGAGAGAGAGAAAAGAAAAACATTTAATAGTCCTAAAGGCAACTTAGGCTTTTAAGAAAAAAAAAGTCTTAATGTTGCAGAATGAGTGAACATTTCGGTTATGCAAAGTTATGCATGTCCTAATAATTGCCGGCCGTAACGTTCTATGCGCGCGAGATTCAACCCAAATACAATGAACATGCCTAAAACGGCCCTGTACAGTCAACATTTCTTTTGTTTCGATTTGCGTTTTACTTAAAAGCAACTTAAGGCGGCTTTAAAAGCTTTATTTTGACGTAGAAGGTGTGTACATAATAGTATTGAATTTAAAATACATTCAACTACTCCTGAGTAGCAGGGACTTCTGTACTGCGCATGGACGAATCCGCTGACCAATTCAATGTGCTTCCGGGCGCTATAATCGCAAATTTCCATTGTTTTAGTCGGAATTGACATAATGGCGCGAAGTTTTCAGCTCGCACTTTTCTTTTTTCTTTATTTTGTAATTCAAAATATTTCTACGATAAGCTCTAGTGTTCTGTGAGCAACAAAAGATGTCGACAGGACATGTTCTGACTCCACTTTTAAGCCATGTTACGAGCAGTGTTACGGAATTGTTTCAAACGACGATGATAGCATGCAGCTTGAGCACCACGATATACTACCATAGAAAAGCCATTGCTGAATTCAGAAGAAAAAGTAATTTATGATAGTATACATACAATATTTAAAAACCTTGAAGACCCCCTGACCCACCCATCGTGGTTTATAGCACTGGACGACTGCCACAATCAATATTACAAAATTTACGACGAACGACAAATGGAAATGTTTATTGAGTTTATTTCTTGGCAGAACAAGTCATTTTTAAGACGCTAGAGAAACACTTCCAATTACAAAGAAGGTATTCACTCAAAACACCCAACCCCTATCCTGCCTAGAGGCCATCCCTATAGCTCTTTAGTTGCATATTCTGTCACAGTTAGAATCACAACATTGATGGTGTGAAAGTGCCCCTGTTACAATCAGAAGATCTGGAAAAATAAGATGGATGAAATATGTCAACATTACTGATACTAAAAGTCGTTAAAGACCTGCACGTGCAACAAAAATCACAAAAGTACTACAATGAAAAAAAGTTTTAGTTATGTTAGCGAATTTTGAACACAAGAAAATGTTAACAAATTAACAGCTGGATCATTACTGGTTAAAATCATGCTAAAACTAAGATGGAGAAATGAGCTCGATATTTTTCTATAGCACATAAAAGAGGAGGCCACCATTGCAAATTATGAAGAAAAATTGATGGCGAAATATTGTTATTTATTACGTATTTAACTCAAAGCGATCTCAGTTTAATCTGCACTCTCAACAACCTTATAGTATTGCGACATCGTTCAGATACATAAATACGATATATTGTCATTCTGTGGTGGTATCGGCTTCAAGTGTGTTACGCATAATTTGAACAGGTTAAATAGTCATTTGAGTTCAATAGTATAATTCATATGATCAGCGAATTTTCATGACTAGTTTAATCGTTTCTTGATGATACCCTTGGTTAGTTGAGAACAATCAACAAAGATTTAAGATGGAGAAATGGCCTTGCTGGAATTTTAGTGGGCTTGGAGCATTCAATATAATTTACTTGTAAACTGAAATTAAATAGAATTTTCACTGGTGTTCTCGACAATCGCAAACGCGAATTATCAAGATTGACTTCAAAACATGCCCAATGCTTACCATAGAGAAACTTACCGTATGTGAAATGATTCAGGTTCTCCTTTAAAATGAGCAAGCAACCTCCAATTACGGGATGTAACAAGACAACATGGCTGCAATATTGACGAAGCTTGAGTTTCTTTGAACGTCCCATGATAACTACTCGAACCTATTGCATGTTCCTTTCCATAGAATAGGCAGCAAAGACATAGTTAAAAACCTTTAGGCGAATTCTGGAGTAATTCATTTCAATTTCGTTTCATATATCAAGGTCAAATCCCGTAAACATTGAGCTGTCATGACCCTTCTCCGAGGCATGAGGGAGTTCAATAAACCTAAGCCGCGCATGCGTATGCAAATGTCCCTGCTACTCTACTCCTGTGCTTCGGCCGCCCACCAATAGGTGATGGAGGCTCCTGTTGATGGGCTCCCTGTGCTTCGGCCGCCCACCAATAGGTGATGAAGGCTCCTGTTAATGGGCTCCCTGTGCTTCGGTCACCCACCAATAGGTGATGGAGGCTCCTGTTGATGGGCTCCCTGTGCTTCGGCCGCCCACCAATAGGTGATGAAGGCTCCTGTTAATGGGCTCCCTGTGCTTCGGCCGCCCACCAATAGGTGATGAAGGCTCCTGTTCATGGGCTCCCTGTGCTTCGGCCGCCCACCAATAGGTGATGAAGGCTCCTGTTAATGGGCTCCCTGTGCTTCGGACACCCACCAATAGGTGATGGAGACTCCTGTTGATGGGCTCCCTGTGCTTCGGCCGCCCACCAATAGGTGATGGAAGCTCCTATTGATGGGCTCCCTGTGCTTCGGCCGCCCACCAATAGGTGATGGAAAAACCTGTTGATGGGCTCCCTGTGCTTCGGCCGCCCACCAATAGGTGATGGAAGCTCCTGTTGATGGGCTCCCTGTGCTTCGGCCGCCCACCAATAGGTGATGGAAACTCCTGTTGATGGGCTCCCTGTGCTTCGGCCGCCCACCAGTAGGTAATGAAGGCTCCTGTTAATGGGCTTCCAGTGCTTCAGCCGCCCACCAATAGGTGATGGAGACTCCTGTTGATGGGCTCCCTGTGCTTCGGCAGCCCACCAATAGGTGATGGAGGCTCCTGTTAATGGGCTCCCTGTGCTTCGGCCGCCCACCAATAGGTGATGAAGGCTCCTGTTAATGGGCTCCTGACCCCATTTGATAAACTAATTTACGAATCCTGCAATCCAATAGGTGATGGAGACTCCTGTTGATGGCTCCCTGTGCTTCGGCCGCCCACCAATAGGTGTTGGAAGCTCCTATAGATGGGCTCCCTGTGCTTCGGCCGCCCATGAATAGGTGATGGAAACTCCTGTTGATGGGCTCCCTGTGCTTCGGCCGCCCACCAGTAGGTGATGAAGGCTCCTGTTAATGGGCTCCCTGTGCTTCGGCCGCCCACCAATAGGTGATGGAGACTCCTGTTGATGGGCTCCCTGTGCTTCGGCAGCCCACCAATAGGTGATGGAGGCTCCTGTTAATGGGCCCCTGACCCCATTTGATAACTAATTTAGTAGAAACTAGCATACTATCACGAATCCTGCAATCTGATTGGCTCCGCTACTCGCTAGCTATCACGTAATAGATAGGGAGTAGCGTAAACGCTAGCGCAAAACTTCCTAAAACCATGAAAATAAATACGTTTTAGCAGCAACACGAAGGTAGTATGCTAGTGGGTTTCTCCTAAAACAATTAGACTACTCGTTCTCGTTTTCCATGAGACTCATATCGAACTTTATCAGACGAAATACTGGAAAGAGGGTGGTGGAGCTGGTGCTTTTGTGTGCGTCGGTATCGTTGTCAGTAGCAATGTTACAGTACACAAATGGGCCTGGGTAACCTGTGGCGGCCAATCCCCAAACCTGTCACGACGGAAGCCAGCCAACTGCACAAAGCAAATGAGAGCAAGGACCTGATTGGCTTACACGTTAACAGAAAAGCCCAGAATCAATTTGCAATCAAATTCCGAAGTCTGACGGTCACGGAATGTGAAATGGATGCCGAACTCCGGCTCCGCCTCAGCTTATCAATGATAAACAATATGGAATGCACTTTTCGCAAACAGAATGAGCTGAGCCGAAGTTTAATTTCAAAGTTACGTCGTACTTTATTCGCCTGATGGAGACAAAGAAAGGCGGTGACCTAAAGGCGTTCTCCACAGGGATTATATGAGCTCAGTAATCCGCCATTTCGTCAGACTGGTAACAAGCCAAGTCGTAAAAAGCATCCATTTCCATCGACCGATTTCGTGAATGTAGTGTTATATTTTCGACTGAATTCCGTAAAAAGAATAAAACTTTGTTTGTAGATGACTTTTTTAAGATTTCTACGTGGAATTTGTATTTGAGTCCGCTCGAGTACTGCTAAAAAAAGGTTGCTTTGGGAATTGGTCCTTGGTCGCTATTGTTAGGTGGTCACGCAAGCAAACCATCCCATTGTATTCCGCGCTTCAAAATCCCGGGGGAGGACTCTAAGGTTAAAATGCTAGGGGTGACCGTCGGGAAACTCGAATTTTGACCCTAAAAAATACCTGATCGGAAAAAATTTCCACCCTAAAAAATACCCCTCAGTTTGAAAATACCCTAAAAAATACCAAAATTTTGACAGATAAAATATTATTCTGGCCGTTTATTTAATATACATCAAATGTATCCTCTCGACTTTCAAAAACACTACCTTATTTGCGTGAGAACCCCCTAAAATACCTATTTTTTTACTATACCTTTTTTATTTTTTTTTACCCCTAAAAAATACCAGTTCGCCGATTTCAACCCCTAAAAAATACGACGGTCACCCCTAGCATTCGAATATAGGGAGTCCCCCCCCCCCCCGGGTTCAAAATCCAAATCCCAAAGCAACGTTTATTGAATTCTGGGTGTATAAAAAGATTTCGGAAAGTGAAAAGCGCGTACGGCGAATTCAATCAATCATTTTTTGACGTTTTCAAGGCCGCTTTGCGTCTGTCAATGAGAAGGTCTTTTCTTTAATAATACAAGCATTTATCTTTTTGTTATACCGTACTTGAAATCGTTATCAAACGCTTCAAGTGAAAATATCTGCAAAGCTGACATGCATCTAGCCGTTTAAGATAGTGAGAACTTAGCAGCCGAACCCATACGCATCAAAAAAGCTACAAAACCGCGTGGGAAAAACAGATGCCCGAGTTCGGATTAGGTCGTACTTTGTTGCTACAAAGTAAACGGATTTATTATCTTAAGCTTACGGAACAAAACGGGAATGAACAGCTGGCAAAAAGAGTAACCAGCACAGCCCTGTCACACAACTATAGCTCTCGACAAGCTAATGCGAGTGACCGCAAACAAGACAAAGTCTAGTTTTATAGATAAGGTTTAGAAAGATATCGAAAATTAACAAACAGTTTACTCACTTTTTTTCTAAAAGCAACAGTTGCAGGCATTGACTTGTTTACATTGCTTTGACAATGATTGACAGGAAGCAACACCGTTGTTGTTTATACAAAAGTTGAAATGTTACTAGGTCACGCAATCGAACGTTTGATCAATTCATTCAGAATTCTTCCTACTGGGAAGTTATCAATTAAATCGCGTTTGAATTCTGCTTTTATCATCATACTCGAATGCGAACGGAAATGCATTGAATTTTTATTCTGTTTGAAATCTGAAAACCACTCTTTGGGCGGTAAATAAGAGAAACAAATAATTAAAACCGTAAACCGAGTGTAAAGGCTTTAATTCGGGCGTTGTAACACTTTTGATCGGGGATTTCAATATTAATTGAACCTTCGGCAGCGAATGTTATTGTATTTCTACAGCATTCCTGCTGTTACAGAGCAAAGCAACACTAAAATAGAATCACAGCGGTAATACAGTGATGAAATGTGAAATAGAACTACTAGGTTTCGTTCTGGAATACTGGATTCGCCTTATTTCATAAGCATGACTCGTGTTAGAGACTACAACAGAATATCCTCAATTATACATACACAATAACCACATAGAACTCGGTAACCTACCATTAGGAATAGCTTGAGAAGGCCTTTGCCCCAGGCGTACGAGGAGTTAGTAGCCATGACTCGACTTGTATGATCTGCACTCTTGGGTTCCTCACTCTTAGCTGTGTATTAGTGATGTTTTGATACACACACCCCTACAGGTCAGGGGAGAACTGGGGCGAGGATTCTGGAAAGCGCACACGAGTCCGCAACGCGAGCCGGGACTTGGATATGATGAGACAGAGGGTCCCCAAATAGTCTATCAAAAATCGACTGCGCTCGCAGCTCGCGCGACTATTATTTTTGCTTTGCTCTCTTGCTCGTGGAGTATTAATCATTAGGTGCTCGGTTGCTCACAGAAAATTATATTTAACCACATTCTCTTACCCAGAGCTCCCCGGCTCGTCACCTCGCGAGGGAGGCTCTGGTGACAGCCATTGACGCATGCGCGAGATTAAATACAGAGCCGTTGAGAGAAAGACCTTTCAGCGCATGCTCCAACGTTCAAATGAGCCAATCAGCGAAGGCCCTCAAATGGATGTCCCCAGAGCCTCCCCTGCGAAGTGACGAGCCGGGGAGCTCTGGGTACGAGAATGATTTAACCATTATATCCTGCGAGATTGCGCAGAATATCGTCTGGGCTAAATTAGACGATATTCTGCAAAAAATCGAGCAGGATAATGGTTTTATTTTTCATCGATAGCACAAAAACCCCTGAAAAACATTACTTTTGTGTAGTATTTACAAGCTCAACACATCATATTTCTCTCAGCGACGGATATCACAAGATATCTGTCATGTACAGAAGACAGCTATTGGCGTTTCAATGATCATATTTGGGCAGTGCATCGATGTGCTGAATAAAGTGAGTTATATGTTTCTGTTGCTCTCCAATGACGCCCGGGGGGGGGGGGGGGGGGGGGGGGAGGGACTCCCATATTTTTGGGGTGGAGGTGCTCGTCGGGAACTTTCGATTTTACCCCTAAAAGGTACCTGAAATGGCGTCGCTTAGTTGATTTTGACCCCTAAAAGGTACCAACAAGACGTATTTTCCCTCGTATTTTTCTCTCGTTTTTTTTTACGAGGGAAAATACATCTGAAATTCAGGCTACCAACAAGTGTGGTTTGCTTGATTTGCTAGAACGGACCTCTAACAGGTACCTATATAGAAAAAAATTGCAAGTTTTCGAATGTTACCCCCTAAAAGGTACCAGAGGCCTGATTTTAAACCCTAAAAGGTACGACGAGCACCCCCGCCCAAAAAATATGCGAGTCCCCCCCCCCCCCCCCCCCGGGCAATGACGAGAAATGATGATTGGTAGTGCTCGCAAAAAGTGATCGAAATAGTTTCCTAAGTCACAAGGAATTCAAGAGCCGTACATCTCTTCGCAAACAAATCTTGAGCTGAGCCATCAGTGAAGCTGCTGACCTGCTGTTATTTCGCATGCGCAGTAAGACAAAATAACCCCCCTCCCCACAGTCAAACTCTGAAATTGAGATTCTGTTGGAAATGTGCCGAGGCAGACAACGGAGTTTTATAATTATATTTTAGCTGATCGGAGACACGAGGAAAGCTGAAAACTTCAACTAATCTTGATCAGCAACTGACCTTTGCATGTAGCACAATTATGACGCTTTGTATTCTCCCGGGGTCGCGTTTTAACTCACTGAATATTCCTGAGATGTTTTCGCAAGATGACGCCATGGGATTCGAGAGAGGAAATTTTGACGTCTCATTCCTCGAAAACTGAACCTAGTACCACGCTCGAACTTTCGTATACCTTCAACTACCCTAAGAGGATTCAAGAAAAAGTGGAAAGTCTTTTGGAATTTGTGTCAAAGTTCTTTAACTTATTTATTTTCTTCGAGCGGTCGTTTCTGAAGAAATTCCTGTGTGAAATCATTCATTCAGTGTTCTTCGCTGATCGGAGGCCCGTCGAAAGCAGTAGAAAGTCGCATGGAATGCTGCGAGGTGTGGAAGATAGGAATTAGCCAAGAAAAAGCACCACGGAAGTGTATTCTGCAGAAATTCTTGTTTAGTGCTTGCCATCTTGAAATTGACAATGTTGTAGCAAAAATTATTCAGGTCAAACTTAAATACTTTTTTGTGGAAAAACTGAACCTAGTACCATGACGAGAGTCGGCACAGACATTCTACCATTTACACTCGTTCGTATTGCCGTGGAGTTGTTCTTGGAATTTGTGTCCAACATACTGAAAATAATTATTTCATTGATACGAGTATTCTTCCTTCGGTGTTGCAATGTCATTTGCAAGAACACTCGAAAACAAGTAATTCAGAGATCTTCGCGGATCCGAGGCTCGATTGAAAGCAGTTGGAAGTCACATGGAATGCCTTGGAGCATTGGAGATGTGAAAGATTTGAATTATTCAAGAAAAAGAATATCGAGATTTCAAGTGTATTCTTCCCTTGCCATCCTGAAATTGACAATGTTGTAGCAATAATTATTCAGGTCAAAATTAAATACTTTTTGTGGAAAAACTGAACCTAGTACCATGACGAGAGTCGGCACATACATTCTACCGTCTACATTCATTCGTATCGACGTGGAGTGGTTCTTAGAATTTGTGTCCAACATACTGAAAAAAATTCATTCAAATAAGTATTCTTCCTACTACAGTGCAGCAATGTCATTTGCAATTACACTCCAAAAAATCATTCAGAGATCTTCGCTGATCCGTGACTCGATTTAACAGATTTAAAGCAGTGGAAACTGAAAGTCGTCTTGAATAGAATGCTACGAGGACTTTGACGCATTGGAGATATGAAACATTTGATTTTTTCAAGGAAAAGCATATCGAGATTTCAAGTATTCTTCGCTTGCCAACTTGAAATTAACAATGCATTGCAAGTAATTATTCAAGTGAAAGTTAAATATTTTGTTGTGGAAAAACTGCACGAAGTACCATGACGAGAGTCAGCACAGATATTCTGCTATCCACATTCGTTCGTATCGTCGTAGAGTTGTTCTTGGAATTTATGTCCAACATACTGAATATGAACGAGAAACATCAATAGAAGTATATGACCGGAAATGGCTAGAGTCTAATTAGTAGCAATTGCTTTTCGAGTTAGGTTCCTAGTATAGCCAGCGCCATAGCGAAGCAGATTTAGGGAAGATTATAACATAAAAACATAGCACTATAAAAACATGATGTAAACGGATTGATTTGCAATAAAAAAGTTTCATAGCTGGATGGCTTGCGAAGTTATTGTCACCAGCGGTGATGAAGTCATTGCCTGGAGTGCTGGCACTTGAAAGGTTCAAAGTATTCTCAACTCCCTATTTGTGTGTTTCCTGACATTACGTAAGCCGCATTTTCAGTTGATTAGCTTAGAAAAATCCAAGAAATCGTCTCTAGTCTTGGCCGCAATAAATTTGTACAAGCGCAGTTTGCACCAAGCGTAATTATAACCATATTATCCGCTCTATCAGAAAAACATTCAGAAACTTCTAGCTATAAAGAGTGCGCACATCAGAAAATCGCGGACTTTCTGAAAACATACACAATATTTTCTTTTATATTAATACAAATCAAGAGAAAATAAATCATTTTCTCTTGTTCAAATATGCTATTCTCGCTTCGGAATCATTCACTCGATGTGTTATCTGAATCGTAAACACTATTCGAATTCTCGCTTCGCATCGAAAAGATCACGCAATTTGGCATTTGACTGCAGCTTTTACACAAGTCAGCTGTACATATTGATTTTACAATGTGGGCTCATGAATAAATTCCAGCGCGCGCATATATTTAGGCAGGATACGAGTCCGCACAAGTTTTGCTCGTTTCGATTAGATTTCCGCTCGAATTCCTTGTGAAGTGCTCGTTGCTCGTATTTGCTTCAAAATCAGAATGTAGAATGTTTCGCACAGAAAACCGGGCGATTGCCAAGGACCATTTGAGGGCCGTAGACAGATATATCGCTCACCCATCAAGGCATATGCCAGACGCAATACTACCGAAATAACTAAACTGTCAGCACCCTCGAAAATTCGATCGATCGTTTGTTAGTTTCAGTTCGATCGATCCAAATGGTCACATGACACTTAAATTTTGTACCAAACAATGGAAAAACACGCTTTTTCCATTGTTCACAGGGGACTTAAGGCATGGGTCTCATTTGCATTCAAAATGGCGGATCAAAAACGTTAGGGGGTGGTCTATCTCCAGTGGCTTTGCTTCTCCCACTGTCAAACATGGTTAAGGTTGTTAACGGTCATCAAATACATAAATCTTATGTTTTGTTTCCATAGAAACATGGAATGTGACCTTTGAACCTAGCATTTAAGCAATTCTCATAAACGTCCTCGGGAGGTATGCAAAAGTTAGAAACTCTGGGGATTTAACAATGTGATGTGTTTAAGGTCACCACAGGTATATCTGTTCCAATTCGAGAAAATGTCCATGTCATTAGGAATCCTATTTTAGGACACTGTGAAATTTGATATCCTTTAATAACTTCGAAATTAGAAATGTTGCGCAAGATATCGAATTGGAGTGATAAATACTACCTGATAGCCTACCATTTCCATAGGATGGTTTCAAGAGAGATGCCAATTTTCCGATACTCCCGAAGCTTTGAAGTTTCATTTATTAAAATTGAAGTCAAAGGTTAAGAATTGGTTCCCATGGGAACAACAATCAACAAAATTATCAAGAATGACGAGACCTATGACATTATATCAGAACAAGAAGCCTATCTTTAATTCATCAAAAATTAAGGACTGATTGAATGTTTAAAGGGCGTGGCCGCATGGACCCATGCCTTTTAAGTCCCCTGAGTTGATACAAAATTTAAATGTCACGTGACCATTTGGACCGATCAAAACAGGCCAGACGAGCGAACTGAAAAACTGAAGCTGCTTCCGGTAGCTAAAGTCTACAAAACAGAGCGTTATTTAACTCTCGTCAGACTCGTACCCACAGGTCGTCTATAAAAAGGACGCAAAGGATTGTGGGGAGGATGACGATTGCGCAAAGGATTATGGCCCCATAATCCTTTGCGCGCCTCCCTCTCTTTTATTCTCACAAAGTGACTGGGCACGAGTCTGATCTCTGGTAGTTAAAACTAGCCATTCGCGTACTCGAAAAAGTGAGTCGATGAGTAGGCGCATTTGATCACTTACATAATATGCTAATTTGCGCCTTATAAGTATTAAATTATTATTAATAATTTTTATTATTCAAGACTTCCTACCCAGACACCTTTGCGGACGCGAACGCCTTCAGGGCAACGATTTTTGGAAACAGCTGTATTAAATACGTGAATAGAGCTTGTTAACCGAAGCATTTCAATTTTTAACAACAAACATTATCTGGCACAGATAATGACATTTATCTCAGCACGTATCTTTTCATACTGTCAGTTGGTAGACAAGCTGGCGCGCGGGTTGTCAGTGGGAAAATACCAAGCAATTGTTTTAGCCAATCAAGGCAGAGCACTCACGTGGTTCCATTCCTGTATGTATCGGCTGACTAGCATTTCAGTTAAGCTTATTCTTGGGAAGAACCAACGACAGCCTTCAACCAAAACTTCTTCAGTTCAAGGTTTTGTCAGGCGAGTATAGTCTCTCTTATTTTATATGCTGTTTATCAGGACATTATCTGGTTGCATACTATTCACATGAACCTGTTGCTGTTTCGTCGTTCATGTTCCGTAGTTTCTTTACGGTTTATTTATTGGGAATCAAAACTCCCCTACTCTCAGGAATTACATTCTGCACGTTTAATTCATCTATTGTGGGTTTGTGTCCCCTTCAAGTCCCGACGTCTTCAGGACAGCGTGCAGTCCTAGCGAGACAGCCACTTGATTCGAGCAATCGCTCTGCACTATGAGTTCACGGGGCGGCTGTTTGTGCCACCAGTTTCGGGTACTTTGTTCCCTGTGTTTTTGAGAGCTTTGTGAGAGATTTGTTTTCCATTTCGTTCTCAAATAAATATTAGTTTCATCAGATTTGCTTAGCAATTACAAGAATGTGAAGGAAGGCTATCAAGCGAATTTGAGCTTAAATTCTGTTGTATCAGGGACTGTGTAATCAGTAGACGATTGCATCAAATTGATCTTTCTATAATTTCTTTGAATATAAGATTTCATCTGTTTTTATAATCCTCATTCAATTTCATTTTGATTTGTAAATTCCGTGTCATTGGTTTCTAGCCACGTGTAGATACGAGTAAATTTAAAGGTTAAATGCGAGCGATCAGTTCTCTCGTGTGGTATTGAATTCCGAAAAACAAAACACGAAGCTTTATTCCTTTAAACACCTTCTAAGGCACGTTTGGATTTACGAGATACATAAACGGATCATTATGAAACCTACAAAAAGTGTCTATGTATTTGTAGTTTGTGCAGTGCTAACGTAGCACGCGAGGGGCGGTGATTATGTGCACTCGTTCCGTGGACGCGATTTTGCCGGTTCCCCACTCCTGATTGTGTAATTGCCCGCCGTTTTAGTGCACTGTACTTTACGGTTTATGCCGTATCCTTGCGGGCCTGGGAGTTTTATTGCAGCCAGAACCCGTGTTGAGCGTGCAACCCGTCCACCGGCCTCCTTGAGTGGCCAACTGCGCTGGGTCTGGTGTTTTGCTTTTTGGGAACACGGCTTGTGTACACTTTATTCATTTATTGTACGCGTCTTCTGGTTAACACCGCCCTTGGCCTCTGCTCGACTCTGCTCGATATTGGCAGTGCGACTTGCCTATTCTAATCGTTAGCAATTAACTCGGGCTCAAGCGAATACACAATCGTCTTACTTCACTACTGATACAGCGTACTGAATTTTACATGCAGGGCTGCATCTAAGTTGGGATTTGCGGTTTAATAGTTTGTATCATGAATGGGGCGCACGGATGCAGATCGCTGCAATGATATAAATTTGATATTCACGAAGCAATCTGTTGTAATCTCTGACGTGCACAGTTTGGTGACATTTTGACGTGATAATGCTTTGCTTAATATTGTGTTTACAAATTCGACCGATTTCGTTTGACCCAATTTTAGGCCCTGTTCGACCTATTATCGAGGAATTTCATCTCTGCACGTCTATGCCTTCCATCGCCAGAATATGCTTAATCTCGTCAAACTCACAGCGGTCAGACACATTGGCTAGATCGATTTCCTAAGTAGGAAGCTATTCGACATTACGTGATTCCCCGGTAAACGATCAGGTTTAATTTCAACAGCTTTTCGAAACTCATTCAGTAATAAATTGTATGTCGCCTACGGGAATTTTACATGTTTAATTTCAACAGTTTTTCGAAACTCATTCAGTAATAAATTGTATGTCGCCTACGGGAATTTTACATGACCTCTGCTCTATGTAAATTTTGGTGCTCGTAAATGGCATTTTTCATTATTTTGTTTGGTCTCGCGGGTTTTTGGAGCACTAGAGTGAACTTCCTAGACCATCGAACCGGATTTCATTTACATGCGGTTGGTATACACAAACGTTATCGCAGTCTGCGAGGGGCGGTACTTGCGTTTGGCGCTCTAGACACCATTATTAGTCCGCGCTCCTTAATGAACCATTTGCCTAGAGCTGGGTGCCAGCTCAATATTTATATGCAGGCCTGCAGTACTGGGTGCCAGTACATTACTGGAGCTGGGTGCCAGCTCGATATTTTATATGCAGGCCTGCAGTACTGGGTGCCAGTACATTACTGGAGCTGGGTGCCAGCTCGATATTTCTATTTGCCAACAGAACCCGTATAGCGTGCAACCCGACAACCGGCTTCCTTGCGTAGCCAACTGCGCTGGGTTTCTTGTTGCGCCTTTATATCTAGAGCGCGGGCCTGTCTGTCAATTTTGTGTGTGTGTGTGTGTCTATGCGCGGGCATTTGTCGCCCCTTGCCCCCTGCCAATGTGTTTCCATCAGATATGTTTTAAATTTTTATTTATTTAATTTTGTGTTGTTGTTGTTTGCTTGTTAATAACACATTGGTTCTGGATCTTAGACTGTTTAGAACGCATCACTGGAAATAAATTTATTTGGCTCCTATCTGAGCATCAGGCATTCTCTTAGCATGTTCTCCAAATATGGGTGAATTTCAGGCTCAACGTCCTTATAAAAAAGGTTTTTCAAAAAAAAAAAAAAAAGTGTACGTTTTTCGAGTATTTTCCCGCCCGGGAACGGATGTCAGTGCCATTAACAGAAATACAATCATACATAGATAAAAACCTGGAAGTTGTTAGGAAAAATTCATTAGGAGTTGAAGAATGCATTTTATTAGAAGACTTAGCACGGCACTGTCACTTCTAGAACACCTAAAGGTTGCCAGCGAGTCGTTGATTTCTTCTGCTTCATGGGCAACTCTATTATACTGTTATAAAGTATTGGGGCATTATATAGTATGTCGCATTTTATTACTCATAATTTTCCTGTCATTATTTTGTTCAAGTTACATCGTAAACTCCAACAGGCCAGTAGATGGCCCCACCACACCTCCTGGGATTTACAGTACACAACCCGCTGGCTAGTGCTCGGGAGGATCCGAACCGACAACATGCAGAACAGAGTGTACACCAGTGCGGGCAATCACCTCCACTGTGAGAGATCAAGTCTGCGGTCCTTTCCCGGTCCAAATGGCTGCTGAGACAGGCTCTTTATTCAGTTTGTATACAGTGCTGCTGGCTCTGACCCCGCTCTGACCTATCTTATGACGACCTATCTACTAATCAAGTCCAGACGGGCGCCTCTTCGGTTATCGCCACGAACGCAACTGTGAACATTTCGAGGGGCGGGTTAGGCTACGAACAACAGATAGCCCTTGTAAGGGCAGGACATTCTATTTCTATTTCAACTTGGTTGTGTCGACACACCTACCGCATTATGCAAAGGAAGCTCAATGTTTTTCCAGCGATACTGGAGATTTCAATCTCAATTATCTTACCTGTTGAAAGCCGCGAAGATCACTTGACATAACATTAAATGCTGACCTCCCGCGGGTCGTTTCCCGCGCACCGGAAGTGCGCCTCAAGCTTCATTTGTCTTCACGGGTAGCATCAAAGTCACAGTCTTTAATTTCCATTTAAAGACAAACACTGATCTGCATTTCCTTTCCGCATTTAATCACCATATCGTCGTAGCTACAAACGAATTTCCCAATACCGTTTATCCTGTCGGGGGATCTGGTGTGCCTTGGTCCCGACCCAGGTTTCCTATGACTGATTTTCCCAACGGGTTTTTTTTTTACTATAGGTTTTTCCTGGCCTCCCTGGCACTCCAGTAGTAGTATCGGTGTCTTTCATGTTTTCAAGTCAGACTTGCTAAAGCGGATCCTCTCGTCTAGGCAAGGCAGTTCTCAACTATTTCACAATTCTTGGACTGTGACACTTCATTGCTGGCAATGTTTTCAAATCGCTTTTCCAGGCCTGTCATCACAAAGGGCAGTCATGGGCTGCTTTGCTGACGTCAGTCCTTAATCACTAACACCTAGTGCGTTCGAGTTATCAGCTATATTTTGACGACAACATATAATGAAGAAAGCAACTGAAGGGTGGGCAGTCATGGGCTGTACTCGGAGGTTGCGTGTCTCGGTCGAGCTCTCTCTCTGCGCCTGGGTGGGGTGGCCACAGATCTGTGGCTTGTGGCGGTTTTTTCTTCCCCACCTTTTGCTGAAGTGATTCAGTTAGTACTGTAATCCAATTTACATAATTTACGAGTTGAAAAATAAACGTCACATCTAGTGGCCGAAAAATCCCAACCGTGCGAGTACGTGTTTTGGTCTTCCTCCCTCCAGCAAAACGTAGCACGGCGCATAGCAGAGCTCGCACCTTCCGCTTTTCCATATATCTTGCTGAGAGAAGTGCTGAGATAAAACAAACATTATCTGGCACAGATAATGACATTTATCTCAGCACGTATCTTTTCATACTGTCAGTTGGTAGACAAGCTGGCGCGCGGGTTGTCAGTGGGAAAATACCAAGCAATTGTTTTAGCCAATCAAGGCAGAGCACTCACGTGGTTCCATTCCTGTATGTATCGGCTGACTAGCATTTCAGTTAAGCTTATTCTTTGGAAGAACCAACGACAGCCTTCAACCAAAACTTCTTCAGTTCAAGGTTTTTTCCCACCGCCTCCCCAACTCCAGCCCACTTGCATTGATTGCATTGACCTTATCTTGTCAACATTGTTTCGAAGCGAGTCCGCGAGGTTGAGTATAGTATATATTTGTATAGTCTAGATAATGTGGGTTGCGGTTTTTTCTTCCCCACCTTTTGCTGAAGTGATTCAGTTAGTACTGTAATCCAATTTACATAATTTACGAGTTGAAAAATAAACGTCACATCTAGTGGCCGAAAAATCCCAACCGTGCGAGTACGTGTTTTGGTCTTCCTCCCTCCAGCAAAACGTAGCACGGCGCATAGCAGAGCTCGCACCTTCCGCTTTTCCATATATCTTGCTGAGAGAAGTGCTGAGATAAAAGTATTTTTACTCGGCTTGAGTAGCAAACGCTGAAGTTTCAAAGTAGAACACCGCGCGGAGCACCGGGAAGAAAGCGACGAGAGATTTGTTGGTTGCGCATATGGGGCGGTCGACCACGGAAGCGCTTCAATCTAGTACTGAGTCCAGCTTTCCAGAAAGAAGTGAAAGATATACGTCGGCGTGACTCCAAAATAAGCGGACTCCAAAATAAGCGGGAGGGGAAATGCCGAACTTAAAAAATAGCAACACGAGTCTTCACATCACCATTTAAAACAAAGAGTAACAGAGTTTGAGTTGAACATGTTCTTAATATCGATGCGCTATTGAAAAAAATAGCGAACAATACATAAACTTCTATTACAACTGTTAATCTAGAGCCAGTTTCCATAATACAGGGTTTAGAAGGACACCGTATATCGATGGCTTATAAAATTCCGTCTGTTTACGAATACCAGTAAAATGCAGTCGACGCATTTCGTCAACGGTAATGACAAAAACGACTAAAACTAAAACGACTAAAACTTTCAAAAAGGACAAATCCTTAGGAACACACAAAGAGTACATTACTAAGAGTAGCAATCTATGTCAGTGGTGCTCCCTTCATCGTCAGAATAGTGTCTATTTTTAGAAACATGTTTTTATTTTTTCTCTGTGTGTTTGTTTGTCGCTAGTAGCGAAATATGATATTCAACGGAGAAAGCTGTAAAAAGCGGCGATTTCAGCTGGCTTCCTCGTCAGCCTATCAAGTAAAACCATTATCACGCGGTGAGCACGTGACGGTTTTCTTCGTAAAGCCAAGTGAAAGTTGAGCTGATATGGGAGATTCTTACTCTTAATATTGGGCTCTTAAATGCGCCTCTTCGTTTGAAGAACATCAATCTGTCGCCATTTTGTCAGCCTAGTAACATACCGAGTCATGGAAAGTATCCATTTCCATCGCTTGATTTGGTGAAGGTAGTGCCATATTATTGATTGAATTTGGTAAATAAAGCATAAAACTATGTTTATGGATAGTTATTTCGTTATTTCTACACGTAATTTGTCTTATAACAAGGGAGTGGCTGACCAGGGCTCTTAAACAAACATGTCATGCGCGCGTGAGTATCATATCCGGGAATGAGTATGCAGTGATTCTCATTTCAGAGCAATAGAAAAGCCAGACAAGGTGCAGACTACAACTAATGCAGCGCCAAAATATTAAACAGGTTAATAAGAAAAAAGTTGAATCTGTTGGAATCGCAACGTCTAGAGTGAATGTTCATCGGATTTCCTTGAAATGTATCACCGCATCAATCGCGAAGATTACCCCAGAGATGAAACCGCAGATCTGGAAAAAAAAGAATTTCAAATGACTGTAGTAAGACCAAATACACCTAGCCTATCATAAAAGAGAGAAAACAAGTTATTCTTCAATGGTTTCCTAGTCAGCCAATCACAAGGCAAGTAAAACCACTATCACGCGGTGAGCATGCGAGTACTAAATGCACGTTCAGCCAATCACGAGCCAAGTAAAACCACTATCACGCGGTGAGCACGTGAGTACTAAATGCACGTTCAAAATTTGAACCGCTCTACTTAGTTAGGGCAAATCCGGCGCGACTCGCAACAAAAATACATTTTAATGGTCGTCCAGTTGTTATTGCGCTAAAAGTTGTCTCATGTATTAACATGCCTGTTGCCGAATGACTCAAAGTCAATAATATTTAACAATTATTTTTCGAGCGCGCAATGGGCTCTGAGACAATAGCCCATGAGGCCGAAGGTTATTGATTCAGAGGCCATGAGGGCGAGAGGGCCGATAATTGTTTTAGTCAAATCACACCTGTGTGTCCATTTGTATAGCCAAATATAGCCATTTGTATAGCCACGTTTTCTGGTCTGGCCATTTGCCATTTTCTGGCATTCAAATCCGTAGTAGCTTTTTGCTACTAGTAGGGTACAACTTTTAGCCTAGTAGAAGCTTAACAATACAGGCATCAAGAGTTCCAGACTCGCGGTGCGCGAACAATGCATCATTAGTGTTGAACAAAGGAAAAAAGTGAGCCCCTTGCTATCAAGCACAGCTTTGGGCTCACTTTTTTCCTTTGTTCAACACTAATGATGCATTGTTCGCGCACCGCAAGTCTGGAACTCTTGATGCCTGTATAGACCACTAGTGTGATTTGACAAAATCAGAATATCCAGTGCTACTTCTTCTCTGCGATGGTTTTGATGAATTGAGCCCCCTTTTACTCTTGCTCCAGCTATTACCGGGATGCAACGCGCGCATACAAGGCACGTAACACAACTACCACCATGCAGCGCGCGCCTTCATTATAGCTGGATCCTCCCTTAGCACAGGGAGCCCGATACTTACGTATCCCGCGATAAGTTTACTCTTGGCCGACCCACGCGAATGTTCCGTAAATTCTTCTGCTATCAGGGCTGACGATATGATGCAAACAATGGCAAGTATGATGGAAGCAATAAGATTCTGTGACAAAGAAGAGGGAATACTTTTTATATGACCCATGCAAGTCGATCAGCTACTTGCTATCAAACCATGAATAGGAGCATCCATCTCTCATATAGGGTCCATGAGGCAGCGTTCTTACTGACCGATCTATTTTTAGAACACTTCATGGCACAATTACAATTTACATGTGAATACCTCCCATTGTTCTAATTTCATCTTAATCTATGTATGCTCTCTAGCGTAACCAGCAAACAAAGGATTAACCTAGCAACTCTATTCTAAAAATAGATAGGTCAGGAAAAACGCTGGCTCAATTTTATAAGCCTGTTGGTGGCTCCTACTTATGGGCTCTTGTCTATTGTTGCAATGTGTAGGTGTATAAATTTATGTCAGGCAATTTATGTGCATGCGGACCTCCCGTCCTCCCCTCACTCCCCCCCCTCCCCCCGTCCTCCCCTCACTCCCCCCCCTCCCCCCCCCCTCCCCCCCTCAACACATCTTCCTCCTGGGGAGAGGTGAGGAGAGGACCCTGGAGCACGAAGATGTGGAGGCCCTAGTGACCCCCCCCCCCCCCCAACACATGTTCCTCCTGGGGAGAGGTGAGGAAAGGACCCTGGCGCATGAGGATGTGGAGGCCCTAGTGACCAAGTGTAATTTCGCCCCCAGAGCCTTCGGTCGTCTGGCCAGCGGAAGGCCACGAGCGGAAGGCCACGAGGCCAAAGGCTCTGCCCGAGGAATCCATATTTGGCAAAGCACGATTCTAGGACTTCCGGTTTAGCAACTCATCTAAATTGTGACTAAAACAGCGGCAAATGCCCGTGCTTGGATTTTTTTGTGAGCTTCCCCCTAAGCCACATATCCAAAATTGGTTTATTGTGTCGTGACACGTTGCGTGACAGTTGCGTTACTATACCAGTATATTCCAACAGCGTCGGTTTCCAAGCGTGTCGTCCAGGTTGATGAGGAACACAATGAAAAGAATGATGGCGATGGCAAATCCGGCAATGTGAGAAGAGACAAAGAATTCCAATTTGTCGTTGTACCTGTACCATCTGCCGTCACCAATATCTATGATGCAGGCAAAAGCGATAACCGTGGAGAGCTGAAACGAAAAATCACAGAGTGGGTGTAAATCTAACCTCGTCCCCACGTACTTGTGGCTGGTGGCTTTTCAGGACTTTCATGGGATACCTGTGGTTTTCGCAATTGTTTGGCTACATTGTATTAAGTCTAGGAATCCTTCATAGCAGGAATGGACTTGAAATCGATAGCGTTTCTTTTTTACACTTATTTGAAAACGTTGTTAATGGGAGGGAAACGGTCAGGAGTTATGAATTCTAGTGAGGATTTCAGGCTTGCCCGTTCCCCTACCAGCTGAACTCGCCTCACGGTGCTCAAAGAATTGCCCATATGTCAAAATGAAACCTAGGTTTTTCCAAGCAACCTTCTTGTCCAAAATTTTACACCAGGAACAAATCAGTTTTGTGCACCTGCTTATTTCATGCTAAATTGCAGAAAAAAAGTCCTCATTAGAAAGCCGAAATTGCTCTTGTACAGGTCGCCATCGTGTTTTGGCCCCGAGAGCCTGGAACTACTACACAGGTAACCCGCGTTACACACGAGTTGGCATTGACAAAAAGGACCAATGGGGATCAATAATACTTACAATGACGAGCATTTTGAGGATTCCTTTGGTCCCCTTGGGGTAGGATTCGTTTAACCCGATCGACATCTTGGCAGCTTTCCTACAAGAACAATGAAACGAGAAAAAAAAAAGAGGAGTAACGCTGCCGGGGACATATCAATGAATCACTCTTGGGAAAACTGGGTCGAGCCACGCGCGGGCCTGCTGTGGGTTCTCTAGCCTGGTTACTAAGCCAAAATCGATAGTTGGGCCACTACATTCAAAATAGGGGCCGAGGGTGCATGTTCGTCTTCGAACGAAAATTATGATGAGCAATAAAGGAAAATGGACAAAGCTGGACAGAGTCATCATACATTCTCATACGTCCCAGGAGGGAGCATCGAAAACGACTGGAAATCGGAAAATATCAAATGAAAAGCTAAAAAATAAACGCGCACAAGGTAGGGTTGGAGATGGAGGCTTCCGTGCATTGAAATTAGTTTGACTAAGGAATACCCCATTGGGTCCGTTTTCCTTGTATGCATAAATGATGCATTAATGCAAGCAACCAGCCGTTTTCCTGCTTTATGAGAAGGCAATCTGAATCCGGCGGGTCAAAAAAACGAGAGGCAAAGCCGAGTTTTTTAACCAACTTCGAGCGAGATGTTTGGAAATCCTGATGGATAATAACCTGTCGCATTTCATTGATAAAGATACTCAAAGGAATGATTTAATACCGTGAAAAAGAAGGAATAAAATCTCAAAAATCTACGCAAATTAAGAACTCGTATCTAAACTTCCTTCGCGGTTATGATGTTCTTTGTTTAAACTTCATGAATTATTAATGAGGAGATTATTTTGATTTCAATATTTATTTCTACCAAGTAGTATTGATGAAAGTCGCGACAACCGGACTAATAATTTTTCAACTCAATCCATTTTGGCAACTCAATCCATTTTTCAACTCAATCCATTTTATAACTCAGTCCATTTTACAACTCAATCCATTTTTACAACTCAATCGATTTTTTATAACTCAGTCCATTTTTATTGCTTACATTTAAGGCTCTCAATTGTATGGGGTACATACAATGGAATGCTCTTCCCGCTAGCCTTTTCACATCTTAAGACTCATCTTTTCGAATTAGCTAGTAATATTTTGTAGATTATTTATTGTCAATTAATGTGTATTATTATTTCTGAATTGTATTGTATATATTAGTTCATTTATTGTTGTAATGCGCTTTTATGATCATTATACGTTTAAAGGCAATATAAATTATTACTATTATTATTATTACTTTAAAAGGGCTAGGATGTGAGCCTGCGAAAAGTGTTTGTGCCTATGTGTTATGGGTCAGTTCAAGGTTGCTATGCAGTTTATGATTTGCTCAGCTATGCATAATATCAGTAGCCCTGATAATATTCATTGCATTACCATATTCTGTAAGAGATTACTTGAAGCTTAACAGATCTCTTAACTGCACGAAATGTTGTACCCTTCGGCGCGACGCACGAAAAAAAAAATTCAATGAAAATAAAACATCCTAAACTGATGTATTAAAACGTTCATATTATAACATATATAATATGCTTGAGTATATCCCGAAATTTCTACAATGCGCTTTTAGTTAACATATATTGAATTGCAATAAAATGAACTATAGAAACTTTAAATACTCGACAGTTGTAGCGCCAAAGAAAGAAAACGATTGTTTTCTTCGATACGTGTGGATTTTATGGCGTGATATGTAATATACAGTCATATATTCGAAAAGCGCGTTGCATGACAAATATTTGTCAAGCTTCAACGCAGACTTGCGACAGGAATGATTTGCATTGCAAACTGAATCCAGCCTATATACCCTACTCGCACTTTCTAGTATTAAAATTTCCATAGTACTTTATGAAAACTTAATTTTCAGACCACTTACATTTACAATGAGTAAAATGAAACTGTAACTTACTTACTAAAATAAAAATCACGCCCAGAAACGACGATATTTATGTTAATTCTTCAATTAATTATCGAAAATGTTTTCATGTGAAGATAATATAATGACAAAATACCGAGTTACCGTTGGATTTAAGATCTTGTTTAAAAGTTGTTTAAAAGTGAACCACGAAAGTGCGACGATTTTATGATAAGCTGTTTTCTGGAATAGTATCTAGTCAAGTTTATTATCAAAAGCAAAACGATAATTTAAACAGTTTTAATGGGTTTGAACTATTCTACATTAAGGACTAACTTATACTTAACAGATTCGGTAAAAAAGAGGCTTATTATACGATTAAAATACCACATCTATGTTGTGGGGTAGTGAAGTCTTTTAGTATCTTTTGTGTGAATGCCGCAGCTACTAGAAACCTGCTGTGGTCCCGGAATATTAACCAAAATATCCTCCTAGTTGTCCGAAATAATTTGCATTTATAAAGGACAACTTACCAGATACGACAGAAGACTTCTTACTAAAAAACGTAAGTGTAAAGTTGTGCAAAGTTCTTGCACCACTCCCTGATGTAGTTGTAAAGTTGGGTGTGCTTAACACAGACAACAGCTCGGCTGGTCACGGAATCCCTGATGATGACTTGTTCTAGAACAAATGATCAGCCGAGGTTCTTGTGATTCGCTGCGTTACTCATCGGTGACTGATGGCTATAGGCAAGCCACTCGGGTTGCCATGGTAATTGGTCTTATAAGTGGACAAGTATATATTGAGTCAACAACGACTGGGTGTGTTTTAAAATACTTTCCAAATATGGCGCGCGCACAACATATTTGAAATATTCCAGGTGGAACTAGACTAGTCTCCTCCATTGGCAACTCCGTGGGCAAATGAAATTAGAGGATTTGGGCGTCCTGTGTTTCGGGTTCAGTGGACGTGAAGGAGTGGGGATCATAACACAGGAAGCCCGCGACAGTGCTTTCGCGTTTATTTTACTCGTTTTCGTTCGTTCTGCCAGCGGAGGAGGCTACAGGTTGGGACCGACTTCACCTAGACTCTTGACCTAAATGCCGCTTTCATATACGAGGTTGGGGACGAGGTTGATCCAAATTCTGGGCTTCCGGTTTAATTTTGCTCAATTTTGCCATAAACTAGGATTAAACTATCCTGGAGCCAGCGCCCCCAAAGCGTGGTAAATAGTTTCCCTTTCTCACTGCATACTCATTACCACATCGCAAAGCTAAGTTATGGGACTGCTGTGGAAATAGGTATGCAGCGAAGAAAGGCGCGTAGGGCGTGCGAGTCAACCGCATAGGGGGATGGAGGGTGGGGTCGAAACATTTCATCGTCTTGTCGAGATGAGCGCGAAACTGGCACATGGCAAGACTGTGAGTCCCAGCTTTATACCAGGGCACGCAAAACATTACTAATAACCGGTTTGGCCAGTTTAAGCGAATTCCATGCGCTTTGGCAATGCGCTCATTAATATGCAGAATGAGAATAGCTCAGGAAATCCAATGGAAGTTTACTGTGACGTGACCACAGACCATATATGGTAAGTATGTTTCGTTTCAATCAGGAAATGTGTTGTTCAATGCACACATTACAGCTCTACTCTGGGACCTTAAGTTATATCAAGAAAATTTCGCAAAAAAACTGTCGTTTTGCGAGACGTTGCAAAACTTTCTTATTAGGAAATTCCCCCTTATCTTATTTGGAAGGTCTGTAAGTACTTTTCCTCATATCTTATAGGCGAAAAAAGCAAGAAAAAGAAAATGTACCAAAACTTGCAGATACTCGAGAAACATCATTCTCTTGGTCGCCATTTTGGTTTTGACCCCCCGCCGAGGGGCCTGACGCGATTTGAACACCACAGGCAGCCCGCGTGGATTTGCAATAAAAACGACAGCACTTTCTTTATATCGCCGCGAGTTTATGCGAGATAAGGGGGAAATGGTCCATATTGAAAGGCGAGATAAGGTCCCACAGTAGGCCTCCCTACACTGTTCAGCTGATCATCACCGTCCCGGGCGATTTTTTTATTTACGCCCACTTCATGGCTTCATTGAAATTTTCAGGCAAGTTATTGAGAAAAAAGGAAAAGTATTCATGATGGTGCGAACCCTCAACCCTGTGTAAATTACCTATTCATAACCCAACATCTTACACATGAGCTACGGGAGAGCTCGCAGGTCAACAACCTCCTTTTAATTCACTCGTAGAACGGGAATATGTGAATCATAATGAATATTTATACTAGCTAGCCGCCATCTTGAAGTGGGCGTAAAAAATAAATTCGCCCGTCCTGGGTGAAACATGGTTACACGGAGCAACATTGTGTGAAATAGCTGTATCCATTTTCACATCAACAGGAGGCTGGACTCTATTCAACAGAATGTTCCTCAGGGGAGGGGACATGCTGCCAAATACTATGGCACTCGACTATCGAGTGATGGGGGAAGTATCAAGTGAAATATATAACCAAACCGTTAATGTAAACGGCGCGACAATGAAGAGTATACTAGATACTATGGGGTTCACGCAAATCAGGTTCTACTGCCACAAGCAGTCCGTGAAAAGGAAGATTAGCCTGGTGACTGCCCCGAACGATCTTGGCGCCGCCGTGCTGCACTTCTTTACCGATGATGCCTTATCCAGAGGTGGAAACTTCCCAAAAGCATGCGGATCGTTTCTACGGCTCGCAGACGACACCTCACTCGTGTCTCGGAGCTGTGAAAAGTGGGCGACAATGCCCAAGGCACGTGGGGATCATTGTCTTACAAGGGCCCTTGGAGGATGTCTAATTTTCCATTTGGAGTCATTGGACAATTCAGTCTCGTCCTAAATGGTGCCGCTGTTTATACCTGCGATGACCCGAGGGATAGACCACGGCCACTTACGCCTGGAGACATGTGGGAGTATTATGTGATTATGTGCGATGACGTCACAGAGCTACCCTCAACCGCAATACTGGAAAAATATACCGCAAGACAAAACCTATACACCTATTTTAGAAAAGGTTACACCATCACAACTGTTAATAGTCCGCGGTGCGTAGACTGCGTAGCAAGCCATTCCCGTGTGTTTCAGAGCGTTTCCCGTGTGTTTCTGGGCGTTTCCCATGTGTTTCAGAGCGTTCCCGTGTGTTTCTGGGCGTGTGTTTCTGAGCGTTTCCCGTGTGTTTCAGAGCGTTCCTGTGGGTTTCGGAGGTCGGAGAAACGTGCGCTCGAATGTTTGAACGCGCGAGAAAGGGACGAGCAAAAAATGGAGGGGGGGGGGGGGGGAAGAGAAAGGAAATGCTTTCTTTTTTATCTCTTCCCCCCCTCTCCATTTTTGCGCCTCCAAATCATCGAAAATCTCTACTTCTCTACAGGCTTTTCTCTGACCATAAAACTCCACGGAAACACTTGCTACGCAGGGGAAAACTAAGAAGAACGAAATTATCGTGTGAAACCAGTACAAAATATCTTACGAGCGATGTATTGTAGAATCATATGGATAAGCGGGGTGATAAGTATGGCTATTTATCCAAAAACCAGTGTCCATGATTTTGTATTGGCGCGTACTTATTTGTTCCCACGATGCAGCAATTTTTCTCTGAACTTGGTGTAATTTGGTAGTTTTCACAACACAAATGCAACACAATTTACCTCATTATCAACCAGTACAGTAGCCTACGAAAGGCGCAAACTACGTAAAGACTCGCCTTGAATTTCCTATTCGCTTCAAATGCGCGCAACTTTTAAAGACCAATCAGCAACCGAGAGCCTTTGCGTTGTATTAGCGAATCAGAGCGGCCGAAAATTAAAGTAATGGATAAATTTGAAAACAAAAGAAAACGGGGTGGAAAGGCTCCCGGTTGCTCGGTACAGAATAGGGGAAAAAATGGAGAAAACACGCACAAGATTTCATCTCATGAATATTTATTGCAATCACTCACAGACACACATTACAATATTCACCATAGAAAATATAATCCTAAAAATAATTTAAAATCCTTAACCTAAAATTAAGCAGGAACAAAACAATAAATACTGTTCCACCATTTACACACTTTGTGAAGAATGAGACGATGACAAGTATTCTGCAATGACGAAAACTGTTCTTCATTGAACACTATCAAAAAGTTCCCAAGCAAAGTCTGACAAATTTCTAGTTGTTTTGTCATATTTTGTTAAAAAAAAAAAAACAGAAAAAAGTTTCTAGGCCACGTTTTCTACTTTTTGCTTACGAGGTTAAGAGCCCTAGTCAGTCCTGTGTTTTCATTCGACAATATTAGAGAACGAATTACGTGAAGAAATCTGGAAATAACCATCTACAAACGAAGTTTTATTCTTCATTTACCGAATTCAATCGTAAATATTGTGCTTCATTCCCTAAATCAACCGATGGAAATGGATGCTTTTTAGACCGACTCGGTATGTTGCTGACTGAAAAAATGGCGACTGACAAAGGCTCTTTTAGCAATCTAATCAATTTAACTTAACTACACATCCAAACACCTTCATGAGACTTGTCCCCTCTCGGGGAAAGCATTGTTTCATAAAAATATAATGACTATACCTATTTACATTAATTTTCATTATTTACATATTAATTGTCCATCGATGGTAATTACTGAATAAAGCTTATCTTTAAAATGTCTGAATGTCCGAGACTAGTATTTCAAGAGCAGCTTCAAACTTTGACACTTTCTGAGAAGCTCAAAATGGTATGACTTCATTTTTCAGATACCGTCCAAGATACAAAAACAATCTAACTAACCTAAATATTTATGAATGGAAAATATCTTGCATTACTGTAATGCACTATAATATCATTTTATCTTCCTGGTAAATTTCCAACCAGAAGTGTGGATGACAATGCGCTCCATTTTTCCTTTATAAATTATTGGGTTTTTATATAAAGGCCAAAAATGTCCTAATTTTCTATATACACTGCTGAATAATATACAGTATCTCGTATTTATAAATAGATATGTACCTATATGACTAGTGTTAGCACTCTCTCGTCTGCGGGCTGCATGGTAGGGTGGTGGTAAGGTAATGATTGACAGATGAAGTACAGGCGCAGTCGTCCTCAAGAAGGACATCAACCACCTTCTTCCACTTCTCAAAGCTGATGCAGGAACTTTGTTCAAGTGCTGAGCAGTCCTTTCCTCTTCTCAGGTAGTGGGTCTTCCAGAACTCGAGTAGTCGTCTGCAAGAAAAAAAGAAGAAGAAAAATTGGGTTAGAAATGCTATATTTCAAATGCCTTTTATACCTCATACAACTACAGTATTTTTCACTGGAAATTCCAGCAGTGTGGGAGGGGTCAAATCTCAAACCCTTCCATCCTTCCAGTTATGGCTAAAGCACATCTTGCATAAAGCGATCATAATGATGATTGACATACCTCAAGTTTTTCATGATGAATCCAGGGTTCTTGTGAAGTCTTTCTTCTCTCACAAAAGCATTCAGGTACGAAGGCAAATGGCCCTGCTTGTAAGCGAACATCAGGAAAACAAGAGTGGTGTTCAAACAGCTAACGTTCTCCTGAAGATAAAATATAAAACATTAGTAATGAAATTGGAATTATGAAATCGTGATGGATGCATTTGAAGCCACATAATCTTTAATAGCCAATTGCATAATGCCATGAGAATTTTTAGGATAGCTTTGTTGTCAAACATATTCCATGCTCTTACAACCAGACCATGGTGGATTAACCAGCTGCAAATTGTTTTCCTGGTCAGTAGAGTGACAAAGTTATCAGTGAGTTTAACTACCTGAGTTAGTGTCGTAACAGTGATAGAGTTGATCAGCTTGTACAGGAGGTACATCCTCTGTTCCCAGTCATTAATAAGTGCACTGAGTCGGCAAGCTTCGGTTGACACACCTGAAAGAACAGAAATACATGAATTGTGAGTTCAAAAAAAATATATTAATGATTGGTTCATTTGCATGACTACAGCACCATTATGGTGTGTATGCATAATATTGTACATGAAGTGTTCTAGCAGTCATTCAGCATTTGCAATTGAGTTTAGTTTTGAACTCACCACCAAAGGGCATCTCAAGAAAATGTTCCTGGCTGAGCACCAAGCATCGGATTAGCATGTTTGAGTCCACCACATTTGACGTCAGAATAGACAAGAACTTGTCAAACTGCAAAATAACAAAATAAATCATTAGTCAATATAGAAATTCATCTCAACCTTTTCTTTCATGTTATTGCTCCCGTTATATTTTGTAACTTCCTACACGTACTGTCCATCCCTGGAGTTCTAATTTCAGCAATGAATAATTACCTGTTTGTCATTGACAACAGAGTTGAAGATCTTGAAAGCCACTACATTAAACTTCATCAGTTCTCCCAGCAAATCAAAACTGCTCTGTAGGATCTCTTTGGGCTTCAGTTCAGGTCCTGTTATATGCTCAACAAGATGCTGAAAGAAAAAAGGAAGAAAACTTAGCATTTTCTATCAATGATACAGAAAAATAGAATGTAAGGGAAGATGACTAGAAGAAATGAGAAAAGTGCGGTTTCACTGTAAAACTTAATATGTGGAGTGCCACAGGATCAGTTTTGGGACCAATGACGCTTGTACACCCTTCTACAATAGCTTGTGGCATGTCTCTTACCTCAAGGAGTCCTCTCTTGATTAGGAACAGCTGGTCTCCAACTGACGCTCGGCCGCGTAGAAACCCCTCAATGGCCCGAGAAAGCCAGAATCTAAGTGCTGCAGTGGCTGGTGTCTTGACAAGAACTTCTAGGATTTTGGTAAGTAGACCTTTCTCTTGAGTACAACACAGGTTTCTGTTGAAAAAAGGGAATTATATTTTAAATTAGTTGTGTAGGACAGCAACAACATCATGTGTTTATTGTATTTATTCCTGAGATCCCATGGTGGGCATCCAAAGAGCCAAGACTCAAACATTTATAAGACTGCAGGGACATGTTACCTGTTCAGATTAAAAAGATGGGCTGGAACTTCAAGGTCATTTTGTCCTAGACAAAAACAAATAAAACAGTGATTAGCAACAAATCAATAAACATAGAATCAGTATTCCTAAAAATATTTAGTAACCTCTTAATTTTGTTGACCAAATTTCTGTCCTCTCCACTTCCAGTTCTCGTTTTCATTGCCTACATTACTGAATTACTTACTGTAAATCTCAATCAGCTCATCAACTTCTGGGGGTGATAACAGCAGATGCTTGTTCTCATGGCGGTCACAGAAACTATGGACTAATCTAAGGAACTGGATCTTTAAGGCAGTTTCCTACAAGAAAAGAAATAATAAATAAATAATAATGAGACTCAATTAAGCATTTTGAGACATGAACAGTAGCATAGACTGAGGTTTGTGAATTTTCTTCTGTAGCTTTTTACAGGTCAGAGTGGCATACTTACAGGAGTGCACTCGTGGTCTCCATCAACCTCCATCAAGGTTCTGTTCTGTGTTGTTTGTTGCTGCCATATAATGTTGTCAAACAGGTCACACATCCCAGGGATAAGGTGCAGATCTGACAGCTTACTCTGCACCTATTAAAATAAAAATAATAATATAATTAATAATAGGCTTTATATCCAGAGTGTAACACTTGACAGTAGAAAGGACACTAATGAACTTGTGGCCCTCAAATGAGAATAAGCATTGAAAAGTGGAACATTTTCTTTTTCAACAACAAAATATCACTCTTCACTGAATGTTTTGTATAGTCCAATAATGCAATGCAAGTCATAGGTAATTTCATGAAATATTTGAAGCTATGACTTACTGTTTGCTTGTGTTTCCCAGTTAAGAATAAGCAGAGGACATAGAAGACTTCTACTTTGTACATAACCTTTCAAAAAAGACAAAGATGAATTAGTATAAATACTTGATAAACTGAAATTTCTTTGCCCTTCATTAGAGTAATCTTCTGTGAACTATTCAGGCCTCAGCAAAATATGCATGAACTTTAACGTCTATGGATACTTACTTCATGCATCAACTTCAGTGATCTTGATAAAGATGGCATGGCATGCTCATCAATTTCTGATGAAAAATGAAATAAAATGTTAATAAGAATATTGAGCTCACAACTTTGAATCAGTTATCATGAATGTAATAAACTAAAAGTTTGTGATAATCTATTAAATCACCTTCCTCACCCAACATATCTTCTAAGAATGCATGAAAACCAAGCCATTCCATTAGTCCATCTCGACCGTTGCCAAACATTGAAGGCCACACAGGTGCATCAGGAGCTGAAATGTATAAATTAAATATGAGTCAAGAAATCAATATGCAATTTTCGACTTCAGATACATTTCTCACATTACTTAGTTTTTTCCATAAATGGATTGTACACAACACCCCTTTGACAGGACAAGATATCACAGTCTATATCTTTTGAACAAAAATTTGCACTCTGCTGTTTAATACTTACATAAACTTCTACAGGCAAGTTTAACAAGTCGACTTAGGAACTCTGGTATATTAATGAGACAAGCTGTGGAGATACAAAGAAAAACATACAAGTCAGCAAGATATTTGTATTTTACAGTCAGAGAACTGTAAACTTTTGAGGCTGAAGTGTAGCATGCATGTAGATGCACCTGAGATTTCTAAACTTTCACTGAATTTTCTTACCTTGATTTTGGTCCGCTAAATCCTTCTGATCCTGCCCCCTCTTCTCCTGTTCATCTTGAGCTAATACTGTAACAAAAAAATCATTTTTTAATTCAAAATTAACCATGATTATTATCTTTATTATTATTTGTTGTTGTTTTTATTATGATATAAATATATTCTATCACTTACATGTGCTCCTGTCTTCAACAGCTTCCATGTCAGTCAAAGTGAATGACAGGACTCGGCAGAAATTAGCTAGACGTCCATACTCTAGACCAGTTACTAACTGTTTGAGGTTACCTAGAAAAAGAAAGATAATAATGATAAGTAACTGTTTACAGTATTTTTTTATAACACAACACATTTTCTTCTAGCATACAGTATCATACATTTGCCTTGATCACTTAGACTCACTAAAATTATACTTACCAATAGATTCTAAACTAAGAAGATCTTTCTTTGCTGCCAATAAGTCTTCTAAAACAGCAGCAGCATTCCTGTATCATCAAAAATAAAACTTTAGCAAACATCCTGTGATATAATGTAACTCAGTATTTTAGCTGCTTTACATAAGTTCTTCTAACAGGTCATAACTCACATGAAAGTTCTCTGTTGCTGAAGCAGTGTGAAAAGCTGGTTGATCAACTCTGTTCTCTTGGCTAATGATGGTGCAACACCTTTGACCTATAGATTTAGAAGCACATTTGATTAATAACTTTAATATTACACTAATAGGCCTCAGGATGTATTCCATATCATCATTCATTCACCTCAGAGAGGATGAATCTTTAGAAATTACAGTATACTAGTTTCTCTATCCTATTTTGCTCAGAAGACAGACCGACATTCTTTAGTGTGGTTGATTCTTACCGTGAGGCATAAGTTGTGAATTATATCCAAGCAAGTCGCACGAAAGACATCAACTTGTTGGGCAGAATTAGGTCCTATAAAAGAGAACAAATTAAAACATTATTCAAAAGCAACTACACTTCAATTTAGTCTGCTATGTGATATGGGCCACCTCACAAACCCCTATATCACAATAAAAATGTGGGTACTATACTTGGCTAGATGAAGAAAAAAAAACTTACCCCCGCTTGGACGGGATCTTTGTCTCACAGGACAAGATGGATAAAACAGAAGACTGACAATCATCTGCAAAAGTGACAATAATATGCATATTTGGTCAATGATTTCACGTGAATTGCCAGAGGACAAAACAATGCATGTCAAAATTTCAAGAAACTTTTTTAGCCACAAAAATGTAACTTGATGACATACATTTCACATGATTTCAAAACAACTTCTGTAAAATGGCGTGGATTTTCACGTGATTTGTAAAGGGAAATTCTACAAGACAAACATGTTCTAGACTTTGTGCCCCACGAATTTAGGAATCAACAAAATCATTACGTTTTCGCACTAGAGTTTTGACATGTGGATTCGAATTCACTTGTTATTTTAGCCCGCCTTGAGAATTAGTGATCTGACCTACTACGCAACATTCTTTACACCTTAGCAATTCTAAAGCAAACAATAGCCAAGTAGTCGCGAAAGAGAATCAAGCAGAAGCCAGAGAAATTATGAAAAGCTTCTTGAGTTTCGAGCGCGAAAACATCACCTCACATCTAAACCTCAAAACCATGTGAGTTCTTATTTCTTCAGCTGTTTTCTAGAATTTGCCTTCGTGTCGTAAAAGGTGATTGTCTCCCATACCTCAACTCCACCAAAGAGATTCACAATTTTCCCGGATTTATCGTTATCTTTTAGCTGGGACATGAACAGTTCATCTTGCTCTGCGGCACTGTCTTGGGTCAACATCTCACACAAACCCTGAAGTCGAAGAAAGAGGAAACACAAGGTTTTAATATGCAACATAAACACTTTGAGAATTCGCTAAATTATATGTGCTAAAACTCTCCGTGTAAGGTTATACTTGTTCCAGACGTCAGCTTATGTACCTAGGGCTGTTTAGAAATACAAGATTACAGATTTAAGAGTTTTACAGAGAAATTCTACAAACCTCAAGTAACTCTAGGCATCTGTGGACGTTGAATCGTTCAGAGCGAATCTGTTTCTGAATTTTCGACAGAACTGTAGGGATACCTTGAAGACCCAGACGTTGATCAGCTCGCTCGACAAATCCTTCAGGCAACTATAAAACAGAGAAAATTCTTGTTAAGTTTCTAGTCCGATAAATAACCAATAAAGTACGTTTGCAATGTTGGAGATACGAACCTCTGGAACCCGCATGGAATAACCAGAGACTTGGGATTGTAAGATCTGCATTGTCAAATTTCGACCACCATTACATCTTCTGGGAGCCATATCGATTTCAGATTGAAGTATAACTATTAGTGTTTTGCTTGTTGATAATTTTCGAGAGATCGCAGTGACTAGCACAGTGTTTTCAGCTCAGACTGATTCATAGTGAACGGCGACCATGGCCTCCTTATATATTTCCGCGGTACATAATTTGGCGCTTGACAAAGCCGCCCTATGCTTGTCGGCTGTGTCCAATAGAAACTGCCGTAAGAAAAAGTGTTGACGGTACCGCCAATCGGAAGGCTTGTACTATCGTACAGGCATTGAATCGAAGTCGGCAGCGGTGCTAATTTAATCAAGTCAGGGGGACCGCTTTGATGTCGGAGTACAGTTAGTAGAAGGAAAGAAAAGAAAACCGACACAAACTGAATGAAAATTACGCGGTACTTTTGAAGAGAACATGTCCCGCGTTCTAATGAAGCCAAATTCTAACATTTTCCTTTGGAGTAAAAATAAAGGCTACTCAACCCCGCGCTGAATGCCTGACTTTGTGACCTTGTGACTCAATGAACATATTTCCTCTTCAGCAGTCGTCTTTTTATTCCACTAAAGAGTTTATTCATCCTTAAATTCGTTCCTTGCTTCTCTATATATCAGTATGCTAAGCCAAATCCTGTCCTCACTATAAACTCCTCTTAGCCCTGTACCAAATAGTATTACATGCAATTCATGGCACTGCAAGGGACTCGCCCTATTACTTTCTTGAATTTTGTGGGTGCAGCGTCATTAGACACGTACAGGCACGACTGGCAAACTTCCTGCACAATACAATGCCACCATGTCTAAAGACCAAAACGGATTACCCGTTGGAGCAGGCAATTTGCTGATACGCAATTTCTGCCTTCTTTCAAACACAATGGAGCGAATAAGTTTTTAGTGTAAAAATTTGGCCACTCCTTAGAGCCGTAGTCATAAATTCAATATGTGATACTGCTGACACTGTATTTCAATAACATATCTGCGAAATGTTCATAGGACTCATCCTGTTTCATTAGAAATGAGTGTGTTTCATTAGAAATGAGTGTAATAACAAACACGGAAATGCCTTCATGTGCTTTTTGTTGTGTTTGCGAGGAAAAGTGCGAGACTTGAGGACGCCAAGGCGTCGAAGCCGGGACAAGTCCGCGCAGTCATCTGGACGCGACCATGATAATCATCTCGGATATTTGGCACCAACAGTCAAATACGCAGTGACATATTGACTTCGTACCAAATATTGTGTGAAGAACTGACTCAACTAGCACAGACTTGCTTGCCATTAGAAAGTCATTAATTGTCGAATTGCACATTACTCTATGGGAAAATGCAGGGAAAAGGTGTCCGGTAGAAATATAATACAGAAATTACAAATATGGTGGACCCTTTCGAGACCCTCTCAATAGTCCAGTCTCCTTCGCGGCTCTGACAGGCAACCGGAGCCGCGAAGGAAAGCTCAAGCTTTAGTTTCTCAAAGGCGCTCGAGAATTCTCGCCGTTCCTAAAAGTTTTCCTATAAAGAATTACGTTAGTTAATTCCCAAAATTCTCGGGCGACCAAAAAACTGGGGTGAAGTTTGTTGGGGGAGAATCTTCGGACAAAAAAAAACGCGACAGTTCTACTGTGGACCGTGTCATCCTGCGAGCAGAGGGTTTTTTCTGTTAGTCTTTTAATTCTAGCTCGCGAATACCAGACAAGCGAACTGGATTAGGGTAGTAGTGCTAGCTTGGGTTGTAAAATGATAAAACATCATTTTCTCATGGTCAACATATACGACAAGTATCAATATTTGCATGGCTTCCCCAGTTCAATTTACTAAGGAGGTAATAATAAAACCTCCTTGAATTTACGGGCTAAAAATACAGGGATAGCAGTGACTCCGGGACAGTGACGTGTCTACCGACGGTGTCATGTAACCTGAAGGATAAATAAGTAGTTACGGGCGCTTTGCTTAGCCATGCCAGGGGCGGATTTATACTAATTGTACGAGTAAATTCTACAGTCAGTTTATATATTTTGTTGTCATTTATTGTCATACATGTTAGGGCGCTAGAGTCAGATGTGTTCCCTAAATCCACCCCTGCATGTGTTGGTGTGTGTTCTGTAATTTTACAGCCGAAGGGCGACCGAGACGCGCTCATTTAGTCAGCAGAATGCACGCCATTTTATTTTATTGCAGTAAAACTGCGGTTTACATAATTCTGCAAATTTTGAAGCAAGAGTTTTGAAAACCGTGGCAACCACGAGGTTTTACATGCAAAATCTACCAAACAGTATACTTAGAATTTGATTCATAGCCCGAGTTACTGCGATTTTCATTGATTCTACGAGCTCTACACCGGACCAAGAAACCACGGTTTGGCTTCCGACAATCAAACGAGTGAACAACTCTGGGTGACGGAGACTTTGATAGATCTTGTTATCTTATAAGGCTAGCTAGGCTTCAAAACATAATTGTTCACTGTAAAATGCAAGTCAAACTCAGAAAACATGCGTGGACTTGACTTGGAAGGTTTGATTGACAGAAGCCAAAACGCAGTTTGACGTTCGGAAATGTTAAGTGGGAGTGGCAGAATTACGGACATCGCAGTAACAGACGCCCACTCAAATTATTTTAGGCTCTATTGATTCAGGGAACGCTTCGAAAACACAATTTTAGCCAGTGCAGCGTTCCCTGAACTAGGAAAACCTCGGCAACTTGAATTGGTATTTTCTGCAGTTATTACTCAAGTTAATTGTTGCTGAAATTCATCTTCTTCTCCGAGAGGTCTAGCTCGGCGCAGCGTTTGAATTTTGCCGCGCCATTGAGGCGGCGCAAAGTACGGATGAGAGAACAAAGAAAGAATAAAGGTCCTGCGCACTTTTATCATATGTTGGTCCGTTTTGTGCTGCTGAAGCAAGGGCAAACATGGCAATATTCTTCTACATTTACATTTGCCGTGCCATTCTCTAAAGTAGCTTGTTGTTGACATTTGAACGAAGTTCTTTGCATATCAAGTCTCCCTCTCCGAGAAGTCTACATAGCTCGGCGCAGCGTTTGAAATTTGCCGCGCTATTGAGTCGGCGTAAAAGTACAGAGAGAGAACAAAGAAGGAATAATAGAGGTCCCGCAAGCTCGCGCTCTTTTCTCATGTGTTGCTGTTTTGTGCTGTTGGAAGCAAGGGCGAGCATATGGCAATACTTTTGCAATAATATCTGCCCTATTTCATTCTCTTTGTAGTTTGTTGTTGAAATATGGAGTTTGCTTGCATGATCTACTTAGCCTCACTCTTCCGAGCTCGTTGCAGCGTTTGAATTTTGCCGCGCTATTGATCGAGTCGGCGCAATAAACCGGGAATAAAAGAAACAGAAGAGAGATAACAAAGAAGGAATAATAGAAGTCCCTACACTTTTCTCGTTGGTGTGTTTTGTATTGCTGGAAAGGAAGGGAGAGCTTTGCATTTATATTGCCTTATTTCATCCTCTTTTCATCCTGGTTTGTCTTTGAAATTTGCAATTGCTTGCATATCTATTCTAGTCTCCCTCTCCAAAGAGTCAAGCTCGGTGCAGCGTTTGAATTTTGCCGCGCTATTGAGTCGGCGCAATAGAACAGAAGAGAAAACAATAAAGAAGAATAATAGAGGTCCCCGTACTTTTCTCGTTGGCGTGTTTTGTGCTGTTGGGATGCAAGGCGAGCTGGGCATTTATTTTGCATTTACGTATTTGCCTTATTTCATTGTCTTTGTAGTTTGCAGTTGAAATTTGAAGTTCCTTGCATATGAAGTCTCCTCTCCGAGAAGTCTAGCTCGGTGCAGCGTTTGAATTTTGCCGCGCTATTGAGTCGGCGCAATAGAACAGAAGCAAAAACAAAGAAAGGATAATAGACATCCCCCGCGACCCGCTTGATAACAAAAGCAAACCGCAATGAACGGTAGGCGCAAAGTGCACGAATTCAAAAGCGAACTAAAGATGTACCATTCGACACTAGATCTCCAGTGAGCGCCGCCTCATGCCAAAATATATCAGCAAAGAAAATGTTCATGAAACATTCTTAAAGCTTTTGAGAATACGGTAGCCCCCTGAGGTTGGAATGCTTTTTTTCGATTACGAAGCCGACAAAAATTAGAACACGCCTGGTGAGCGCAGGAAAGATCAAGCAAGTAACGTATCGCGCACATAAGTGGAGATAACACAAAGCAACTAAAAACGCAAAATGTTGAAATCTGCTCAATTTGGAAAAACAAATTGCGATGCTTTAGTATTACACATTGGTTTTTATGCTTCACTTCAGTATTTTTTTAAAACGTTTATCTTGTTTTGATGGGCATTTTTAAAATCATCTGTATGGGATAGTCGTAAATATGTTGTACAAGCCACAAACTTTAGATAAAACCCTGCTTTGAAAGCTCAAGCACATTTTGAAGTGGGTAGGCTGAGTCCCCCGCCCACCTCTGATCGAACCTTATTTTTTCTAAACCTGCAATGGAAGCCCATAAATGTACTAAATATCTCCTCAAATATACGGCGAAGACAGCTACATCACAAGTGCGCCAGCTTACAAACGCGAGAACTGTTTGTCGCGCGCTAAATATCCTCCTGTGATGAAAACTATGCTAAGCGAAGTCCACAAACTTTTGAAGCTTTAGTGACTCTCAGCGATATTTTCGGTCATGCGCCGAGACGTATCATCTGAGAAACACCATGAAGCAGGAACGACTTTTGATAGTTCTTGCTGCATTGCACGGAGATCGCTAGTGTATTTGCAAGCGCAAACGAGCTGCGCGCAAGGTTTTCTGAAAATACGCGACGTGAGGTCCCCCACTTTGCAAAGCGCACCGCCACCCCTGCTAGATACTATGAGCCAAAGTCCTCTACGTTTTCTCTCAAAAAGAAAGAATCACAACGGTTGAAAAGTCAAGCAGGCTTTAGTCATGGAAACAATGAGCTCCTTCGGTTTATTAGCAATCATTAAGAGAATTAATGAAGATTGTATCTACATTTATCATCTAGACATCTTCTGCAGTTTCATCTGTTAATAAATACTCTAAACAAAACATATGAAAGACCACGAAAGACGGGCGTTTTGTTTTATAAGTTATGTTCTCTCTTTCATGACGTCTATATTCAAACTGTTAACATTACAATGTGTATAAGAAGTAATTAAGTGCCTACATTTCTTTTTCATTCGCTGCGAATTGCATGAAATTGGATTTTATAGAACACAATTCCCAAGAAGCCGTTCAAAAAATAAAAACCTTGGTCTCGGTGTTTCATCAAGGCTGACAAATGGAACATGTAACACCAAAAAAGTGAGTCGCAATTTCACTTATTTACGTTGGGTGGGAAACCATTCAGTTAGACGGAGACGTAATGAAGCTTGCGTTCCTGTGAAAATCAAAGAACGGAGACGGAGAAGGAGACGTAAGCGTGAAGGAAGCAGAACGGAAGGTTTCCTTTTTCTTACGTCTCCGCTTACGTTTACGTCGCTAATGTCACGACGATTTTCACACAAACGTACGCTCTTACGTCTCCGTCTCCTTCGTGTCTCCGCTTATTTCACTAGTGAAAAGCCGGCTTTAGTATCAACCAGCAGCCCTGGCAACGCACTCTAAAATCAACGCAAGTATGGTGTATTTCTTTTTTGTGTGATTTTCGTACCCTTAAAAGCTATCTAAAGGACAATTACACCGTCGTCTTCCACTTCAACTCGGGACCGCTTCATTTGTTTCTTCTTCAGTACATCGATATCTTCTCGTGTGCCTTCGCTAAGTTTTCGTTTCCTGGTCGAAGGTGCGTCGACAACCATCACCTCATCCTCGGTACTTGCAGCGGATGTTCCGGGAGTGGGGTCTGGCGCTGTGGAAGGGCCTGGTTTGGGGCTGGGTGCCGCGATGGGGATGTCACCCTCAACTTCGAAGTCAACATCTGGTTCAAGCTGAGTACTGAAAAAGGTAAATCAATGGGAAATTATGCTCAACTCTTCATCTATCTACATCTACCAATTAACCAACAACGCCAGCATTGACGACTTAGTTGGTGGCATGAAGCTGGAAAAAAATTATATAATGAGCCCAGGCAGCATAAAATGGTACTTGAATTAACTGGCCTCATCTTGTATGATCTTGCTCACTGTTACTTTAGCCTTTGTTGACTTTTGCTTTGCCAGGATCCAAGTGGCAAGCTAGATTGCTGTCAAGGGAGTTGATCTGAGGTGTGATTCTTGTCTATTCACATACACATGGTGCTTGTGGCCTATAAGGATCGGCCCTGTTGCTATTATGAGAGGTTGTTCTGTGCAAGGCAGAGCAATATAGCTCCCATTATTTGTTTCCCTGACAGGCCCCGGCTTACCGGTAGGCCCTTGTCCTGAATTAGGGCACCCCCATATGCCTTGTCCGGAATTAGGTCAACAAAGCAAAAGTTTTCCTTCGACAAGCACTTCATCCCTAAGGGCACTGTTAGATCACTTGCTGCATATAATAATGACTTACGTATGTTTTATGTTGACAACAAGTTGGTAATTTTGTAGAAAATCATCTGCTTTTAGCCGACTTCCACTTTTGATATGGAAATCTGACAGGTTCTTCAATGAATTTTCTAAAAAAAAGTAATTGAGAGCAAGGATTACATACTCGTCTTTAATTTATCGCATCAATTTTGGGTGTGAATTTTACCTTCAGTTTCTCCTTCTTCGCTGGATATCAATATGGTCCCTGAAAAAACGTGACAATTTGAGACACTTGCAGCAATTAAATGAAAACCTATTGCAATAAGGCTAAGCCACTAACATACCTTTTCCGTCATCTATCTCTACATCTGGTGCAATCATTCCAAACCTTTCCTTCAGAATCTAGTGAAAAGTAAGACTTAATTTATAGGTTATAAAACCAAGAAATATTGATGTTATCTAGAGTACAGACTTCTAGTAAACATCTTAAAATTTGTATCCCCTAACTATTACTATTGTAAAATATAGTTTTTTATTAGTATTTCAAGCACAGTCTACTTGAAAAACATTTTTTCCCTTATCTTATACACTGAAATTTTTGAATCCCTAAGAATCCCAATTTTAAAAGTTACAGACAAAAAAATCCTCTGCAATCCCCCCTGACACCTGGGGCGTAGCCAGGGGGGTCCAGGGGAGGCCGGGGCCCCCCTTTCTTGGAATTTTTCCCATACATTTACTGTATTTGCTGGAGGAAATTTGAGCATTTTCGTCCCATGTTTTCACTATCCGCCCACCCCCCCCTTCAGAAATTCCTGGCTACGCCGCTGGACACAACACATCCAGAGTACCCCCTGAGCCTTGCTATGTTACCCGCAACACCCATCTACTTGGAAACAAACTAAAACCAGTGCTTACCTTTTCTTCCAAAGTTTTCACTGTCAATGTCTCCGTGTTTAGAAGTACAGTGACCTGGAAATGGGTAACAGGTAACAGGTGTTAAATTATTTGAAGAGTGAAAAAAGAAGTTTTTTAATTTGTTACCTCAGGTTTTTCAGCACAGACATAACACTTTGGATTTGGTTTATCTAAAGCACATGGAACCAGAAGCTTCTTCCTTGGATTGGGGTGTCGATTCAGGTAGATCTTCAAAAAATAATATTTATATGGTAAAGAATAGAACCTGTCATCTTGTAGTAAATTTTTGTTTCAACATTTTGGACAGTGTTTGCATCAATAAGAAAACTCATTGAGGAGGAATAACACCCGGACAGGGGCTCCCCTATTTTTGGGGCGGGGTGCTCATCGGGAATCCCTAAAATGTACCAAAAAGGGTGTGGCTTAGTTGATTTTGACCCCTAAAAGGTACCAACAAGTGTGATATTGATAAAACCATTGTTGCTTGATTTGCAAGAACGGACCCCTAATTTTTCCAATTTTACCCCCTAAAAGGCACCAGGGGTCTGATTTCTTCTACGCTTCTGCTGTCCTATTTTTCTTAAGGTATCAGCACCTCCTGGCTTCACAGTATAATAATATTTATCTTTCTGCAGCCAGGGGCAAACAAGATAAAAAGCATTGACATTTTATTCAACTGATCCTACCGTTTTACACTTGTCTAGCTGCCCTGCCAGTATATTGAGGCCTTGCATGACGATTATCCCAGCAATAATGGCATTGGTAGTGGCAATTGCTGGGATGATGTTTCCAGCCATAGCTGTAAGAGTTTGTATTGGTAAGTAAGCCAATGAGAAAAATGTAGAGGATTGGGCTGTTCCAAAAATAACTGTACCCCCCATCGAGAAACTCCAACGACAACCCCTATGGAAATTCCAGGTTCCTTGATATGGGGGGTAACAGATCAGGATCAGCCCACTCTAAATGGCTACATGGAGATACACATTTTCTTTTCTTTCAGTTGTTGAAAATACATTTGCAGGTGTTATGCAACAGTTAAATGAGAAAATTCCAAAGGAGCAAGAAAAAAAAAAAAGAGAAAGAGAGTAATATATATGGCAATTTAGACAAATTTCATGAGGAAAGTGGAAAGTCCCAAGACTACCTGCAACTGGAAGAGCTGATGTCTCAGGATTTCATACTTCATGCATGCTTGATTTGCATGCACTATTTTCTCCCACGCCACTAATAAAATTCCCCTTGAGGAATAACATGGAACTGGAAAAAAGATTTCATTGCTCACCTTTGACATCAAATCTACTCTTCATTGGAATTCCAAAAATATAAGCTCGGATGTTCGCAGCACAAGTTACAAAATCCATTGATGGTAAATCATCCTGACGACAAAAACAAATTACGTACAATAACATATTTTGTACAGTTTTCTTAAAAAAGGAATGGCATTTTATTTATTGTCATAATCTTCTAGCCTTTCACAGACTAATCAGGGAGACAGGACCTTGGTTTCTTGGGGTACTTCAAAACATTTGGTACAGGGATGCTCTGCCCAGACTCTGGACCCCTTACCCTTATATATTAAAATTAGGAAACCAGTCTCCCTCTCCTAACTATTTTACACTGCTTTACTTACCTTATCCCAAACTAAATCATCTCCTTTGCGAGCAAGTTCAGCTTTCAGAGAGTCAATACTGAAAGTCAATAACATTGAACAATTTCTTGTTAAACTGTTAGTTATTCACCATTTAACAATGTTGTAACCTTTTTTAAAACAAAAACAATCATGACATTGCAATGGTAGGCAAGAGCAAGATAAACGAAAGAGGACAAGGCCTTATATAACAGGTATGATCAATAATATTCAGAAACAGAATCAGACACAATGTAGTAAATCATGTAAAAGACGTACACCAAATTGAAATGTGGTGACAAATTTGAACAATAAATATTCAAATTTCCTGCCATATCTCGATTCGGTGTATTGGGCAGTTGCAAAAAAATCCGCACCCCAGGTTCAGCTGCCCACCCAGGAAATTTCAGGTTTTCCCGACCCACCCTGAAATTCCAATGAATTTTCTCGTGACCACCCTGGAAATTAGCTAACCCACCCTAGAATTCCATATTTTGGGAATACCATCGCTGGAATTTTGCCCCAGTATCAAGAACATCCCCCTCCCCTGGAATTCCATAGCTCCTCAACAGGGGCGTGTAAATTCAGGTGATAGAATAAATTATTTGTGATGTTGGGTTTCTTTTCACCTTCGACTGAAATTATTAGCGCACTCTTGTATGCCCCATGTTCTTTGGTCTTGTAATTGGCTCTCATGAGTTCCATTTTCTGATGAGGAGCTCGCTGAAACATGATTAGCAATAATAACAATGTTTAGGATTGTGATTATGTCTGAATTCACCATCTGATTTTCCAGTCTCTTATAACATCACTACCCCAAAATTGGTCAGTAGAATATGATAATTGCCATTAAAGAAAACAACAAAAACTTACACTTGTCTATGATTCTATGACAACATGCACTTTTCTTCAAAAACGTATGCTAGAATTTGCTCAGCTTGACATCAGGCACAACAACACTAGTTTCATTGCTCTAATTAGGGCATACAAATTAAGGTATGAATTAATTAACATGATCATCATGAGTTTGGTCTCTACTCGAGTGCTATGGTCGTTTCATGCATTCACCCCATGTATCTCAGTGTAAGACTGAGTGCTTTAAATTTAAAGCAAGGCATGCAGGCATCATTTTGATGTTTTCATAACCTAGAAAGTTTGGCAGGCAGCCTAGTAGCCTGTTGCGGCCACTGAAACAATTAGTACCTTTTGTGACATTGTCCCACTCCAAGGGGGTGGGAGGGGTTCTCTTCTTCCACAATTTATCCATCGACAATAAATACTTGATATCTTCACAAAATAACTAGAAAAAAAGAAACAGCATATTAAATCACATCCAAAGGCTTGTATAGATATTTACTGTACGGTATATCAAGGCTGTTGTGACACACTTTAAAGTGCTACTGAGGCTGAAATTTTAATGACTTATTTCATTGAACATTCAAAATAAGGAAAAATGTCGCTTATTTCGCGTTCATAGCTCTTTTGGTTACAGAGATATTCAAGATTTTTACTTATGCAAATTAGCAAAAAATGACGTCACAACAAGACAAGGGTAAAAGAGGCCAACAATGTTTTATGTATAATTCTGTTTGGGATAATTAGATTCACTTCAAACTTGGTATTAACAAAGAAGAACCAAGACCTCATACATCCATATGCTAATTAGTGTTTCCATGGTAACACGTTTGGCTATAGAAGTGGTTCCTGGAAAAATAGGTAAAATCTGTGAAATACTCCCTAAGTTGTGAAAGTCTTCGAAACTTCCTGATTTGTTTGTCAACACAACCCAGAGTATTTTGGCAAAGTATTGTAGTACTTCACTTGTAGGTGAATAAGTTTCAGATTTTTCCTATTTTTTAAACAGACAGCCCTAGTGTCAATAGCGTTACCATGGAAACAGTAATAAACATGTCAGAGGTTGTGGTTTTGGTCCTTCTTTGTTATTACCAAGTTTTAAGTGAATCTAACTATCCCAAACAGAATTATACATAAAACATTGTTGGCCTCTTTTGCCCTTGTCATTTTTTGCTAATTTGCATAAGTAAAAATCTTCAATATCTCTGACACCAAAAGAGCTATGAACGCGAAATAAACGGCATTCTTCCTTATTTTGAATGTGCAATAAAATAAGCCATTAAAATTTCAGCCTTGAGTAGCACTTTAAAGTGTGTGTGCTGGAGGGGGTAGGGCAAAAATGTTGGTGTGGTAGTGTGTGTCTGTGGGGGGTGGGAGAGGTGACTGAATGCTAGGGACTTCCGCTCTCTCAGCACCTCCTTCTCTGTGGGCCATGTATCCATTTTGTTTCACTGACCTTATTAAATAGCTTGATAGCATTGTAATCTATCTCCTCTGCCCATAGCCGTGTAGACTGCCTCTGTATCTCGCCATCCTCGTTGGTCGTAGCTTGGTTTGCAGCAGCTCTCTTCCCTGCCTCTTCCATTGCTTCTGGATCCTCAGTGTCAGGTGATACCTCTTCATCTGCATCAGCCTCCCCAAACAACTGACTGAATTAGAAATTATCTTTAGTAGAAGCAATGCAATTTAAGCTATGGCTAAACTAGGACACATGTAGCACACAACATTTGTGTCATGCAGGTTTCCATGAGTGGCTAAACTAGGAAACATTGCACGCGTGTGTCTCGGACACATGAAATGTTTCTTGTCTTGCGAAGAAACATTTCTTTGTGTCCCGGCTACAAAATTTGTCACATGCAAAAATGTGTGTCCAGCTACAATGTTGCACGCTACATGTGTCGTAGTTTAGCTTTACTGCAGCTGTTTTTATTCAAGATGGCTGATTTTCAAGATAATGAGGTTGATGATAGGAAATACATAGTGAACACATATATTCTAATAATAATAATAACAACAAAAACAACAATGCAACAATTATAGTAATGGATAATGCAAACGGCTCCACTAGAGGGCTCTTCTTCCACTATGGGACCTACGTTTTTACATCCTATCCAAGAAGTTATGAAGGTCTAACCATTTTGCAGAACAAAGGCAGCACCTTCTAGTGAAACTTACTTGAACAAATGCTTGGCCCAGACAATACAGTGAATAGGCTCTGATGGAGTGTTCCGGATGGTGCACCCAGGAAATGTTTTCTGTGTAGGTTTGGGCTGGCACTCATAGCATTCTGTCACACCTTTCTTGATAACAGTAGCTTGCCCTAGATATCCTGCTGTTCCACTTTCTACCAGAGGAACATCTGCAGCAAGGCACATTCTGTTCACATGGTTTCTTGCAGCTAGATCAAAATTAGATCAAATACACATCTATTTAGAGATTGTGTGATTCCAGAATAAATCCATAGAAAAGGATGCATGGTAGGTAGACATGCGAAAGATTAAAACCTCATACTACTTTATACTGTACTAGCTTACCTCTGTTGTCTAAAGCATTCATGACTATATCAAACTGCTTGAAATAATCTGTCCCATATTCAGTGCTGTTGAATGGATAAAATTATTACATGATGATTCCAGGCAAGACCAAAAGAAAAAAGCCCTTAGCAACCGACTATAAAAAAATAAAATAAAAACGGGCAATTCCAGAAAAAATTCCATACTTCCACACCACCTCCACTTCCATACCTCTGTCAATTTACCTGTTATTTTCCATACAATTACTGTATTTTTCTTTTGAAATTCCAGAGGGTTGGGATCTTTAAGTGCATTCCCTCTGTGGTGGGGGTATGGATTTGTTTCTGGAATTGCACAATTAAAAAAAAAGCCATGAGGATACCTGGTGATGTTGTCGTGGTTAGCAACAATTTTAGCATCAGGATTAAAAGTGAGAGCACTTTCTCTTGCAACCTGAAATTAAAACAAAAGTAAAGTATAAAGTACACTAGAAGTCATTGGCAACCAAAACAACTATATGGTCCAAACATAACCAAGGCAATCCTAAACAACTAAAACCACCTAGGTCATCTAAATAGATTCAAGTTATTTCCAGGAAACTTCACATGACCCAGAAACAATAGAGAAACAGTGAAAAGGCTAATAATGCACTTTGGTCCCAGAACTACCATGTTCCAGACGACCTGCATGACCCATGGAAACTGCATCAGGTCCTTTTAGTCACTTGGAAAAGTGAAGAGTGGTAAATTTGAGACTGTGTGAGACTGCAAATCCTGGTTTAAGAATTTGAGCTTGAGTCTCAAAAATATCAGCTCAACATGTTTTCTTTATTAGGCAACTCTGAAATGCATGTTAAAAGTTGCAAGATTTTGAGACTCTGTTATATATATTTTTCAATTGAATTTTTCAGGGACCCATTCACCGCTACTTTTTTTTGGTCGTTTGAGACCAAAAAATGTGAGGAATATTTGTCTCTATTATATTTGTTCTTTCTGCTAAAGGTGTTGGGCATTGTTTATTGTCCAACCAGAGAGAGGCCGTCCAGGGACTTTTCGAAACTGGTACATTACTCATAGAGCCTAGATCTCAATTCATTTTGACAATGCCTGCAAATCCCATCTTGGACTAGGAAAAAACCAGGAGTAGGAATAACAAGTTTCATCAAAACCAAAATATGCACATAATTATCTTGGGTTATATTTAATAATATTAGTTTCAGTTTATTTACTCGGTAATACTATATGATAAGTTAATTAACAATGGAAAATAATATAATGAATAGTAAGTTAGATAATAATAATATTGTATGAGGAAAGTCCCTCGTTGCGTCCAAGGACATCCATCGATCGGTCTCTCGGATGTGGAAACATCCTGAGAATAATGACGTTGTTAAAGAAAGTACCTTGGCTTTCGACTTCCCTACGTGCTGCTTGTGAAATAGAAACTGTCTGTTTAAGTTGCTGACATCAATGGTATCGAGATCGATCTAAAATGTGAAGGAAAACTAATCAACTCTTCCTCCTTTGATTTCACGGATGAATGAAATCATGCGTCAAAGTCATTAACAAGAAATAACCATGGAAATATTTACCAGTTCTATGTCCTTAAATCCCGTCAAAACCAGGTTTTTGATTAGCTCGCATCCTATTCCTCCAGCTCCTACAACCAAAATCTTGCTGTTTTGCACCTTGTCGGATAAATAATCGCCTAAAACTCCTGAATGAACTCTGTCTGCACAACCCGCCATTTTGGATTCCAAAAGTTCCCGCGTCGGTCAGCGGTTTCCACATCCGGTACTTATTTGATGGGTTCATTTCGCCCCAACACAAATATAGTACCCTAGAAAATAAGGGGGTTTCTTTGTTTCTCTACTAAAATGGTAAACAAAGTTACCAAAATCTTAAAACGAATTTGAAGCCGAGTACTAAAATTGTTGCCTTCGGCAAAAAGATTTTCTCAAATAATCATTTTCGCTCTGGTGCAAAATGTGCGCAGAAAAAGGGGACGTGAAAGGCCTTAAAGTGCGCTAAGCATTTAGGGTAAAATAACGTTGATTCTGATTGGCTGGAGTCAATCCTTCGATTTGGAGCGGTGATTTCAAAATGGCGGGCTTCGTGTAGTGATTTTGTATCGTTGAAAAATCTATGTTTTGCCATCATGCACAACGGATTATTAGTCAAGCTTCTGATGAAGTTTAAAAAAGAAGAGCTAGTTGATGTTCTGGTGCAGAGAGGCTATGTGAATGAGAGATTTAGGGATGAAATTTCGGGAAGTAAAAGTTCTATTGTAAGTCAAGTTCTGAAGGTTTGCGGTCGAAAGTTTACTGAACGAGAAGTAGCTATTGTGGATTTAATATGTGAGTATATCATGAGATCTTCTGATTATTTATCTTACAGATAAGCTTTGTTCTTAATCTGATACTTGAACTCGGAGTCTTTGTATCTGATCTCTTTCGAAATGATGTTTTGTTGCTGTTTTGCCCGGTGTTTTGTGACAGACGCCGGTCAGTGAAATTTGAAACGATTGTATTTCTTAAGTTCACCAGACCCACGCTAAAACCAAGAAATGGGAAGTGTATCATCTTGCTGGATATGGTAAGCAGAAAGTTATTATCAAGTACATTTCATCATAGCGCTGACATGCTATAGTTGGCAGTGATTTTAAATAAATACTACAATTTGACAATAATAAACACCTTACAGAGGAAAGTGTATTTTTTTCCTTTCCTAGATCCAATCAACAGTAGTGTCACAGCCCTTTCAGATCCTGTTGTGTTAGAGAAAAAATTACAGGCACAGCTCAAGCTCTACTTTAAAGTGGTAAGATTCCATGTTGCCATTAAAATTAAACAACATGAAGCATTAAGGGTTTCAGTAAGATTCAGTAGACAGCTTTCTGTTAAAAAGAAAGCTTATTATTTTGGTGTGACAAGGAAGCACAGGTGGCCGAATGGTCTAAACTATTTGCCTCTCACCTCTTTGCCCAGGGCACCAATGTCGAATGCCCAATATAAACATTTTTCTGGGTTGTCTCTAGTGGAAAATTGGCTGGACATAATTATCTGAAAATTGGTCAGACATTTGGCAATTTTAATCGGACAATGTCATATGACCAGCAGTAATTTCCCAAATATAATTTCCAGCTCTGGATAAGCAAGGGCAGCAGGCAAGCTGCATTGGATAAGAAATTATGAAAAACTGTTCAATATCCAATAACAAAATAGGACAACAAAACACTGACCACTAGAGGTATAGTAAAACACAATATATGATTTTGATTATTTTCAGGGTGTTTGTGTTCAGCAATGGAAGAATGCATTATGGATTCGTCTGGCTATATTTGGCAAGAAAACCCCAAGCTCATCTGTCCCAGCTTGCGACATTGTCTATTTGGTTTACCACCCACACTCACCTTACTTAATAACCACAAACATCAAGGCAGCACACAAGGAATTTATTTTCCAGGTAAAATATAACCTTTTGTACCACCATCAGAGCTTAAAATCATGCCAGCCAATCTGGTTAAAATCTGAACCTCATGTTGAGGGTACCAGTTTCAGATACCCACAGGAAATTTAAAGAGATCTGCAGAATGTGACCAAGATTTTGGTCCTGCAGACTAATAATTTTAATCATATCGCCTGCTTCTTAATATGTTATGCTCATCATACAATACGTACATACTTGTCAAGAGCGACGGTTTGGAGATGGATTGTCACTTAAGGTGAGGTAAAACGGGCAACAAAAATGCTCAACTCGTCATGTGGTAAAATGTGCAGCATCGCTCTTCGACTTGTTTTGCAAGAATGTTGCCATACAAGCTACAATCGTTTTACCTCCCCTTTAAGCAATCTGAGAAGTCTGTTTGTATTGGATTATGTCACAGCTTGTGATTAGCCAATCTGATTTGTTGCAAAACAAGTTGTTTGGTCGGGTGGTAAAACACACAGCATTGCTCTTCAGCTCGTTTTGCAACAATGTTGCATGACAAGTTGAGCGATTTCATTGCCTGTTTTACCTCGCCCTTATACAGTCACCAGTTGATAACTTTTAGAAAGCTGTACTGTATATTCAATTTCTATTTTCAAGCCCTGAAAAGATTTTAAAGTCTCAATCTAAATGAAATGTTATTATTCATTTTATTTTTCTGACCTACAATTTCAGGTGTTTGCAGATGTACTTGGTTGTGATGTGGTGCAAAGAATGAATTTGTCAGGCAAGGATGTCCCATCTCTTGCAGATATGGTACTCAACAGCCACAGCCAGGTATGAAAAACTTTCAAAAAAGTTAAATTTGGATGCCTGCTCTGACTAAAGTTTAATATCATTATAATTGTATTATCTAGGGCTTCTTTAGTCATTACAGACTGGGGATGATTGATGCAGACCCACTAGCCATTTGTTGCAGAAAGAGAGGGCATGACGAAGGTATATTTAATAACCATTAAAACTTAATTTAATGACATATAGTACATAATTAATATTGTAATTATAGTAAAATGTATGACAGTATAAAATTTCTACCATCACTACAATGCCATTGCCTGTCTACGTTGATGGTGGTGGCTGGCTACTTTGAAAACGTGCTCCACAATTTGAGAAATTTTGACATCATGATCATTTGACGTGATCAGCAAAATTTCCCAAGAATTTAAACTATAATTTCTGGGGCGCCTGCCTACTCAACCATCAGCACCAATCTACTTCAAAAGTTAAAATGAAAATGAAATGCGAGAACTGCACATTTGTAATTGAGGAACATTCAATGAACCTTGATAGTTCCAAGTTCCAGTTCCAAAGGCATTTCTGTTAGAAGAGAGTACATGTGCTCATAGCTGGAATCATCCATTATCAAACCAGATGCCATATTTCTGCAGATGATACAGATAATATTCAAAACACAGAAGATCTGGTCAATGAGAACAACTCTAATGACCAAAATAGACTACTCAAGATCAACAAGACATTTGGAAGCAACAGACAGCCTGTTTTAGAGAAGGCTGAGTTCCTAGTAAGTACCGTTTAACAATTAGACCTCAAGGCCGAATGTGCTATGATGAATAGACCATGAGGCCGAAGGCGAATGGTCTATTGATATCATAGCACATGAGGACGAGAGGTCTAATTGTTTTAGTATAAACCAACTAGTTGGTCGGTTTGGCAATGAATTTCATTATTCTATGTTGAAAAAATCAAATTTTCTTGCAAAGAAAGGTGGTGGTTTTGCCAGGCACGGTCTATCACTAATAGACCATTAGTAGCTCAGCCAATCAGAATGCAGGATTTGTAATAGACCATTAGTTGGTTTATACTAAATGGTAATAGTATTATTTCTGCTGTCCAAAATAGGACCACTTGAATATCTGTTGATGTCACAATTGGTGAATTTCTTGTTGAACAACAAAAAAATAAATAAAGCTGTTTCATGTCTTAGCCAATTTAATACAGTTCATCTATTTTGGGGTTGGGAACATTAAACCTGGATTCCCTTTCTGATAGATGGCTCAAGTTTGAGCACCCGAAAGTTCTCCTTTTTATCCATAAACTGTCTAACATCCCTATTCGTTTGTTGTGTTACAGATGCACACTAGGTTCCGTGCCACTCAGTATGTCCCTCTCCAAAAGAAACCATTCCGATGTTCGGTCAAGTTTGAAGGGCCCAGTGTCATTGAAGGAATCAAGAACTTGGGAGTCCTTGGTGTTGCATCTTTACCTCTCCCATCGCATCTTGCTAATTTACACTCCTATTCTCGCAGTCAGTTTTTACTCACAGACCGAAAGAGGACTAAAATTGCAGACATAGAAAAGGAAGATCAAAAACTTCAGGCCATTAACAGCTCAATCAACCATAATTAACTTATGAGAGAAAAGATTTGCAAAAGGAAGGACCCAAAGAGTTGCTCTATCTATGAACAAGCTAATACAGGATGTCAATTTATGAAAATAATTTTATGTCTAACCACAACACTTTTACAATCATGTAGCCCTGTAAATAATGTCCTGTTATCACAGAACAGAATTAAGGACAGTGTTCATTTCTAAAGGACTTGAAATTAATAGATGGTAATACCGGTAGTAACAATTATGTTCCTGTAGCTAGGCTGGAAATTGTGGCTGTATGTCGCTTTTGTGATTGAATTCTCCTTTTTGTGACTAAAAAGTAAAATGGACTGGATTTTGTATAGAACTAGGCACAAATTTCAACTTAACATTTTCTTTTAATTTCCAACCCTGAGAAGATCTAGGTACTTTTGCCATTTACTGTATTTCAGTTTGGTGGAGAAGCAAGTATTGAGAGACAGATCCATCTACTATTAAAATATTATAGTAGCATAATAATGATATTAATAATTTAAAAGCTATGAGCACACATCATGACTTCCCATAGCTTTGTAAAGCCAATATTGTTCACTTTGAAATAAAACAAAGGTATAAGTATTATCGCCAGCCAACTCGAAACCATGTTCGTTATTTTGCCAGGACACAGGTGCATCTGCAAATCCCCAAACTGTAAATGCCATCCAGGGTATCTCTGGGCATCTCTTATATAATGACCTGAAATAGGAGTACTTCATTATTAATATAATTTAAATGTTGCTCAGCATGCAACAGCCATAGAACAGCAAAATATCAACCATACACTGATTAGTGACATGATGTAAGGGGAACCAAGTCTGGTCCAGAGTGAGTTTGCCTAAGGTGATGACTAGTGCATAGTGTGACAATATTTCTAGTACAGTAGGACCTTTCATTACCTCACCCATCTTCCTGGACAAGCATATGACCAGACTGAAGGGACCAGTCAGCTAGTCAATGACAGCAAATGTACAATGATTGAATAATCAACCCTGCTTGGGAAAAAGTCACTGGACAGAACTAACTACCACAGAATGCAGAATGCCTTCCCATTAGTCTCCATTACAGTGCAGACCCAGAAAGCAGGCCATGCTGAACAAAAACTACCAATCAGGTTTGGTTGGAAAACAATCAATCAAAATTGTTTTCAGGTGCACTGTGGAGCAGTGATGTGTTGGAGCAGATTTGTACAAATGCAATTGTTTTCATGCCAAATCTGATTGTTTTTTCTCTTCAGTACATGGCCTGCTTTCTGTGTCTGCACTGGAACCGAAATTGCTGGCCAGGGAGGAGTCCACAATTGAGGATTCCCTGGCAAATCTATTTCTAGCTACAGATGATTGTTTCAGGAAATTTGCTTTACCTGGCAGATCCTAATATACTGTGTATAAACTCTGGGGTTATAAATCCTGTCCATTTGCATTGGGCAACACTGTATAACTTCTGGGATGGTGTAGGGCAGCTAAGAGTAGATGAATAACTATCTGGGTAACCTAAAGAACTTGAAATGGATAAATGAATACAGCAAATAAGTATACAATCATTCAACATCAAAATCCTTTTGCTATCTCCTTTACTATTCAAGGACAGTGTAACTGCTGGGGGGCTTTCGCCCCCAATTATTAAAATACCTCAATAACTTTAGTTATCATGTAGCCTCATCTGTATTTGCCAGGCCAGGTCTGTAAAGAATCCCCCACTTAAAAAAAACTGCTTGGAACCATAAAAGCACAGTTTATTTCAGAGGAGACTATGGACACAAGAATTACTGCACAGCAATTTAAAGACAGCTCAGGCCGTAAGACAATATACACCTTCTAGGCACTTGTCACTAATAAAACACAGAATTTGATTCATTATTTTTCTTAAGAAAATGAGTTAGCAATAATGATCATTGTCACATACCAATCAATTCCACACTCAAAACATCCAAGCCACTCGTAGAATGCTGGAGCATCACAGCCAGTAGGGCCTTTATCTGTTTGAATGTGCACTTGTGCAGGATCAATGACTGGAGCTCTGACATTGAGTTCTTGGGAGAACTTTAGTGTGTTGCTGACTTGCTCACATTGGTATTTTTCCAAGTAGGACAAAAGTTTGTTGTTACCATCTGTGCCATCTGCTCAAAGAAAAAGAAGTGCACACCTTGTATTATCGTATGAAAATAAAAAAACTTCCTTGTCCCCCTTAAAATCCTGCATAATTTGTAGGATAATGGTTAATTAGACTGAAGAATTGTCATAAATACCTTGTGTTGTCCAGCTTAGTAGATATGTGTAATTCAAATCAAGCCTATCCTTGAGACTCCATCTCACTCTCTCATACAGCTTTCCTCCACTTCTAAATGATGATGATTTCAAGTCAATCTCAACAACTAAAATTTCAAAGAAATCAGACTGTGAGCAAGAAATGAGAACATCTCTTGATGTGACACTGTACTCTTGCCTTTGGAATTTCCAGTCCTCTGTTGGGAGAATTTATATTTTGATAGGTCACACTAATATAGTAAAGTGAAGTGAAGGGAGGAATAGATACTTTCTGGGATGTGGAGGAGGGGTTGGAAATTCCAGATTGGTGGGGACTCAATTTTCCTTTTATTTCTCATAAACCATTGGAATTTCCACAGGGGTCATTGTTTTTGACCACCTGGAATTTGCAAAGGCTTTTCTTTTTACCCCAGCTTCCCCAGGGTATTCATCTAGCGGCTGTGACGGCAAAGGGGGTACCCCATAGCTATCCCAAAAGTCTGATGATAAACATCTTCGCTTAACTCGGTTTCAAGAAAATTATTCTCAAACACCAATCTAGAGAGGCGTCAATGCAAAATGGTAGTGTTTAAGTCTACCTTTAACTGTTGTCACGCCAATATTAAGCGGATAATCCAGAATCATTTGCCTGATCTAGATTGTATAGTAAGCTACAGATCTACTACTACACTAGCAAATCTTTATTTGCAACTTTGGAATTTCCACAGGTTACAAGAAATTTCCTCAGGAGTAGAGCAATTTTTGAGTTCCTCGATAGGGGGTGTACAACTTTTTTTGGAACAGCCCATTTCAAGCCCTGGAGTAAAAAATGTAATACCCCTTACTCACTGAAGCGAATATTCTTCTGAAATATTGACTTCTTGCCAGGAAGGCCAAGTTCTTCATAAGAATCTTTGATGAGGGATAGTAGTAAAACACCTGAAAAAGAGGGTCAGGCTGAACAGTTTTCAAACTTGGAAATTTGATAGTGAAAGCTAGTACATCTTTCATCAGAATGGCTCTATATAGAGCAAATTTAGTTCCTATTTTTTTCTTAGACTAGCATCCCCCTCCTGTTTATAAGATTCTATTGCTTAATTACCTGTTGGCAAGACCACAATACAGTTGTCTGTGTCTATGTGTGTGTTCTTGCTGAGTGCATAAAAACATCCTGAAATGAAATAAAAGAAGAGAATTGGCACATCTGCTGGTCCAGGTAAAAATGTGCAGGGGAATTTCTGTCCCACCCTGGAATCCAATATTTTTGGGAATACCCACCTGGGAATTTTGCTCATAAGTACTAGGGTACCCTGCTCAGCAATGGGTAAACATTTTCTGAAACTGTCCATTGTCCAGAGGGTGATTTTTTTTTGTCAAAAATCCTTTCTTCCAAAACTGAAATTTTATTGAGTTATTTTGAAGTAGCCAACAACCATGTGGTGCTTTCAAAGCTCAGTTGGTAGAGCATCGCACCAGTATCAGGAAGGTCATGGGTGTCATTCCCGTTGAAGCCTGTTTTTTTTTTTTCATGTGATTGTTTAGATTGCTTTAACTGTGATGATCATTTACTTCACATTGAGTTCTTTATGTTGCAAATCGCCATGTTTGGGACCACAACCTTTGCTGTTGTTATTATGTGTTTGTTTATTGGAGTCATGATATCCAGCTCTCATAAGATCTAAGCCCATTGGATTGTTGATACCCTCAGTGCAAAACAATAGAGGGTCATACAATAGAACAAGGAAACAATGGGATGCTTTGTTCTGCCTATCCAATCACACAACATCTTCTGTGAAGCTGTATCATGGCTCATTTATTGCCAGTCTCCAGGTCAGAAACACTGAGGTGATTGGCAAATCTGAAAGCAATATACCTTTTCTTATAAAGTTGTCAATAAACTCTTCATCAATGAAGACATGGGCTGGTAAATCAACTCTTGCAAAAACAGATGGAGATGAAGATTGAGGGATCCCCTGGAGCACCCGGTCTTTTGCACACTCTGGTACTATTAGTGAAACCTGTCAAATAAAAATGAATTAGAGAGCATTAAAAATATCCCTTTCAACAGCACCCCTATTGAAGAGATTGAGGTTGAACCACATTGAATTTGGAGTGTATGTTCTATAGTAACTTCTGGGCCCCTTGAATATTCCATGTTCTTTTTCTTGTTTCAAATGTTCCCCCTGGAAATTGGGCTCTGCCATAAAAAATGTGTACCCCCTGGGTTGAGGACCTACTAAATGCGATTACCCCAAAGAATTCTTTAGTTCATTTGCTCACCCTGAAGAAATCTTTAATTTTGACGAATTCTCAGCAGTCACCCCCCCCCCCCCCCCCAAGAATTTAGCAGTCACCCCCAAGAATTTAGCGTTTTCCGGCCTTGACCCAAGAATTCTTTAGTCCTAATCTCTGCTACCCCCAAGAATTCTTTCAACCTTCGAGCTCCTACCCCTGAAGAATTCCTTGGTCCTCAACCGGGGGGGGGGGGGGGGGGGGGGGGGGGGGGGGGGGGGGGGGGGGGGGGTACAGACAAAAAAATGTGATAGCCCATTTCAAATCAATCCTCTGGTTGTTTCCAATTTTCTTCGGCTTAATGTCTATAGCTTTGGCAGGGTAATAATAATAATAATAGTTTATTAAGCACCTATTGCAGCTCACAGCTGGATTACAGGAGCATTGCGCATTCACACATAACTATAGTCTAAGTATTTATACGATACAAAATTCTGAAAACGGACAGTATTCACTGTTTCTTATGTAATTTACGTGACCTGAGGCTATACTGCTGGCTATTTGAGTTGCTCACCAACCCTCTACACAAGGGCAGCAGCGGGTTACCCGCTTCAAGCTTGGCATAAATTTTACGCACGCTGCTTCCCTTCTGGCTTCTAGTGTAGTAAGGCCAGTTTGCTCCAATGCTTCCTGATAATGGGTCCCGGGGGGGGGACTCTAAGGTTAAAATGCTAGGGGTGACCGTCGGGAAACTCGAATTTTGACCCTAAAAAATACCTGGTCGGAAAAAATTTCCACCCTAAAAAATACCCCTCAGTCTGAAAATACCCTAAAAAATACCAACAATTTTGACAGATTAAATTTTATTCTGGCCGTTTATTTAATATACATCAAATGTATCCTCTCGACTTTCAAAAGTTACACTACCTTATTTGCGTGAGAACCCCTAAAAAATACCTATTTTTCTTACTATACCGTTTTTTATTTTCGAACCCCTAAAAAATACCAGATCGCCGATTTCAACCCCTAAAAATACGACGGTCACCCCTAGCATTCGAATATAGGGAGTCCCCCCCGGGTAATGGTCCATCCCTAAACAAGCTTACCGAATGATTAAAAAAGTGCTCCTTTATATGTTTTGCATATCTCCTCTTCTCATCCGAAAACGAGTGCTTTTCAAAAGCAAGTCTTCTTTTAGGAGTGGAAAACTTTCCTCCGTCCGCCATATTGGCCGTGAAGAATGATTGGAAGACTAAGTATCACCACAGGTATCCCAACAGAAAAATATGTCATTTTCAAAAATTGGGGTAATAAATTGGGATTCCTGTGTTTATTTCCAGACCAACAACAAATGGCGGCCGAAGTTGAAGTAATTTGCCCTCCCATTGAAGAACTTTCAAATATCGACAAAGATGTTCCTTGTCCTGTACCTGTTGCACCAAAATATTACCCAGTAGAGGGTGTCTCCAGATGCATGTTGTTAAAACACAAATATTATTGAAACCGACGAAGAAAGAAGGCTTTTTCAAAACGATTTCCTACCAAAAAGGACGTTGTAAAACAATATTACTGCCCTGTTACCGGCTGTGCCCGCAGTTTGCCGAAGATGAAGCCTTTTCCTCGATTAGGACAGCTTAAGCAGGTACTGTATTCTCGTTTATATAAGAAAAGATTCATTAACTGTTTGGTTAGGGCCGGCCTTCCATTTTTTATCCACACCCCATTAAATTAGTAAGGAGACTTTCTGAGGGGGTGCAATGCCAAGGAGATTTATGGGATGCGGTGTAGGTTTTTTTTCTCAAATTTATCCTCAATCAGTGAAAATCAAGGGAAAAAGTAAAATTCCTGATGGGGTTATTTTTCATTTCAAAATTTCTGATAGGTTAGTTTTTACAAATAAATCCTCAATACCATCAAAATAGGCAGAGTCACATCTATCGTGTTAGCCTTTCACCAATAGAATGGCACTTCCTGATGTTCAGGGAGTCGTTTTTACACCAGAGTACACATGCACACAACAAAATAATATTATTCCTCTTTGGTTTGTACAGCATTACCTGACAATGCATGGTGAAAAAAAGTTCATTTGTTCCAAGTGTAAACAAGGCTTTGGAATGGAAGACATGTGCCTACGGCATCAAGAGAATTGTGGCAAAATGTTCCCATGTAGCTGTGGGTGTCCGTTTACCTCTAGGAGGGCCATGCTTGTCCATGCACGTCGCAATAACCACCCTTTGCCTGAAGGGGATCCTTATAGTCAAAAACAGGAAAAGCAAGGTATTTCTCTAAGTTGCAATCATCAAGATTCTTGTGTGCAACAAGCGATTTTGTCTGTAGTTGTCTTGAAGTGCGAAGAAAGCTGTTTAACAAAATTTAAGGGAGATCCCAGCCAACTTGTTACCAGAATTGTTGTTTTATTTTATTTTTAGAGTGTTCAATATGTTTCTATAAAATGAAGATGCAGGGACGTCAACTGTCCCGGTTTTGCAGGAAGTCTCAAGATTTTTCACTTTGTCTCCCGGGAAAAATTGAAGATGACTGCCATACATTTACTGTATTTCTCTTGGTAGAATTGGAGGAAATTTCGCCATTTCAATGCAGTCTCCAGATTTTTGAAGTCCTGAGTTTGACGTCCCTGTACATGTAAACTGCCTAGCACCAAAGTACACAAAGGACATGAATAAAATAATATGAGAGCCACACCAAAAGACAGATCTTTAATTATAACTGAATAGACTTTAAACTTTTCACACAAGCAAAGGTGAGGACAGATCTTATGTGCTGTAGAATGGAGCTAAGTGTGTACAAGGAGAGAGTTTTGTGCATGAAAATTAGTCTGACTTACAATTATTATATTTTAATTAATACAAGTTACATTATTCACTTTTCAGGCAAGCTGCTGAGGCTGCTGCTATGATTCTTGCTTCAAAACCAACCCTGGAGCCCAAACCAAAGAAAAAGAAAACCCAACCAGCCAAGGAAGAGATGTCAAATACAGGACAGTATTGCCTGATACTGCCAAAGCCACCTACAATTGTGATGCCAAAGAGTACTGCAGATGGCAAGCATTTGGTATTTGGGACTCCTGTGGTACCTGTAATCAGACAGGACAACAGTACCCAAACTGCTAGTCTCGCATTTGAAAAGAAAAAGTCAAAACAAAAGAAGTCTAAGACTGCTTTCTCACAGACAGAACCTTATAGATTTCATTTGTTCACCACATTGATAACATTAATCAAAGTTCAATTGGTGTTCAAGCCAATGATGTATCATTTAACCCGCAGAGTGTTTCAAGAATGCTTGACTTTGCCTGTGGGACTGAGGCAAGTTATTTCAATATGAGTGCTGCGGATGGGACTTCTCAAACCTCAATTGGCACACAGCTTGATGGAAATACATTTTCAGATCTTAGATTATTAGCAAGTAATATAAGTGGAGGTTCTGGGTTTGTTGATGCTCCTTTGTCTTTTAATTCCTGCACTCAGACATGTGCAGTCAATACAAGTCTGCCACAGATAGATGCTCAAATGTTAAGCAGCTGTCAAACGCAGACAGGACTACCAGTGTCACTTGAAGATAACGCAGCACAGACATCCATCTCGATTTTAGATTTGGATGCGACCTCAACGGACTGTGGCACTCAGACCAAACATGATAATGTGATAGATGAGCTGCTAGACCAGACAAGTGATGTAGAGTTGACAGAGTCTCAAACACAGACATGGTTAAGTGGATGGGTGACCAGTGCGTACAACCAAACAGTCAATCAAAATATTTCAAGAGAGAGGGCTGCTGCAATAGAGGACCCCGGTTATTTAACAGACTGTGGCACACAGACAAAACAAATGTTGGAAGATATCTTCGACCAGACAGGAGATGTGGAATTGACAGAATCACAGACCCAGACTTGGATAACTGGATGGCAGTCAGCAGGGGAAATTAGTAGCCTCATTAACCAAAATTTTGATGACAGGAGCTCATTAGATGAGTTTGTTGACATGCACACCCAAACATCATTGATTATGCCAAGTCTGAGTGATGCCTCATGTGATGTTCCTTTGGCAAGTGCAGAAACGCAGACGATTCCAGAAACCTTTAGTGACAATCCATGGGTTTCTATGTCTATCAACACCCAGACACAAATGACGCAGACGGCAATGGGGTTTCTTGATCAATTTCAAGATAGTAATCTTCTGATGGACACCCACACCCAAACAATATTTGACAATGTCACATCCTTGTCTAGTGTCCAGACACAGACTTAAGGGTAATACTTCCCTGCTAGCAGACGCGAGAAATTTAGAGGAGGGAAGGAGACCTGTGCCTGCATCTAACAAGGTCTTTGATGTATAAGCTGTCAGCCACATAGCAGGGGGCAGAAGCAATAAAAAATACTAGCAAAAATTTAGATATCTTTATTCATGAAAATAAATAAACTAGTACAAATACAATACAACTGCCTTTTTACTGTTTACCAATTTTAAGTGCTTGATCTATTTATATTCTGATATAACAACCTTAAAATATTTGTTTTCCCATAAAAATATAAGCCATTATTCTCACGTCTCCCACAGCACATTAGGTTTGACCTCTAACTGGGTTGGACTCCTCACTACACAGTCAAGGTTCATATTATGCCTAGCAAACGCTGAGTCTAAAATAGCAAAATGTTACCACAACAGGTTTAGGAGATTTAAGTTTTACAAGTACTAAAAAAAGAAACATGTTGCCTTCTGATTCCCTATTGTCCCATGGCATTTGTAATAACATGAAATATTTCAGTCATTTCATTATTACTGTATTAATATATTATTTTTTAGCAACCTACTGTGCATATTCAAAAATATCCCTATGCCATTTATTTGTGTTCATTAATATTTTGATGTACAGAATGCTTTACATTCTTTAAACCCACAAAACATATTGTCAGTGACAATATAATTAAAATACAACAAATCATATTTCATCACTAGCAATTTGCTAAATTTTGGCCAACTTTTTAAGGATCTGGTTCTAAAAATGCAAGGATTTATACAAAAATATAAGAGAGGACCCAAGCAAATCTATGCATGTATTATCAATGGCAAGATTTCACCAGAAGAGATGTAGGAAAAATGCACAGGAATATTCCTGTGGTTTTCATAATTCTGTGAACCCCAATTTTAACGTCCATTCATCAAACAGCATTCTGGTCAAATTTCTACATTAATTTGTACCTTCAACTAGCACTTAGCAGCCATTAAAACATGGCAGAGAATTTGTTAAATCTTTTGCCTTATAGAACCTTATAGATTTCCATTTGTTCACCACATTGATAACATTAATCAAAGTTCAATTGGTGTTCAAGCCAATGATGTATCATTTAACCCGCAGAGTGTTTCAAGAATGCTTGACTTTGCCTGTGGGACTGAGGCAAGTTATTTCAATATGAGTGCTGCGGATGGGACTTCTCAAACCTCAATTGGCACACAGCTTGATGGAAATACATTTTCAGATCTTAGATTATTAGCAAGTAATAGCACAGGAATATTCCTGTGGTTTTCATAATTCTGTGAACCCCAATTTTAACGTCCATTCATCAAACAGCATTCTGGTCAAATTTCTACATTAATTTGTACCTTCAACTAGCACTTAGCAGCCATTAAAACATGGCAGATAATTTGTTAAATCTTTTGCTGCTCTGTAGAATGATGTTTGACAGACGGACACAGGGGCGTAGCCAGGAATTTGGTTGGGGGGGTCCAATAGTGAAAACATGGGACAAAAATTTCCAAATTTCATCCAGCAAATACAGTAAATGTATGGGAAAATCTCCCGAGAAAGGGGGGCCACAGCCCCCTGGCTACGCCCCTTGGGACACATGTAGTTTGGTTTGGTGTAGAGTTTGAAGAATTATACTATTAAAAATAGTTGTACTTGATCAAACTCTCAAGACCCCCAACCAAACTGGACAAGTTGACATTCAAACATTCCATAGGGTGATATAAAGCCAAATTCATATTTCAGTCATGATTTTCTAATGTGTGGTTCCAAAAAATATCCATACCCCCTGAAAAGTGACCCCCCCCCCCCCCCCCCCCCCACACACACACACACACACACCCTCTGGAATTTCCGAAGAAAAATACAGTATTTGTATGGAAAATATCAGGTAAATTGACCCCTCCGGAATTTCCAATCCCTTCCGTAGGGGGGGTATGGATAATTTCTGGAAACACACAATGAATAGACACACTGTTTCATGATCAGGCCATATTAATAGCAGAATCTACAGCCCTTGTACTGTAACACAGAAATATGGGCATCAGTACTGATAAGTTCCACTTGTATAGAGTATTCTACAGTTTTTTTTATGAATGCATGACGTGGACCTGAATTATCTAACATGTTTAGAAAGTAAACTTCAAAGCCAGTTTTTGCCTGAAGCTGGTTTTACGTTTATCACTCCTTCAGTTTCATATGGAACATTTTCCTGGCAAAAATGCAACTTCACTGGAGTATAAGTCGGGATAAGGTGGCTATAGGATTCGTCCCTCTCTACCTGCACTACCAGGGGTCAGTAAGGGCACCCAAGTACCAGCCACGCCCTTCTCAACTGTCACAACCTCCAGAAATTGCCATCTCCAGTTTAGTGCCTGATACTGATGGTAACAAAGGCTCAGCAATGCTCAGTGCCTTTACGTTTGTTTCTTCCAGCTTTTTGCTTAGTCTGTTAATAGCATCGCCAATTACACTTGTCTTTGGTACAAGATTGGCTGCTTCGCTCAGAGTCAGTTTCCTGGCTTTGGTTTTATTTCGAGGCAAGGAGACAGCCTTAGTAGTTCCTGGAGTGGGTCTATCTGGAAATCTAGCATGGCTAACACGTTCAACGCCAGTGATAGCTTGCATTTGGGTGTATGGGTAGCCTATAGTATTACGGGTGATTGGTAACCAATCTAGTTTAGGTTCTCCCTGCTGAGACTGTCTACCTTTTACATCTTTCTTTTTGATTCCTTTAGAAGCACCCGCTTCTACTTTTGAAGCAAATCCCTTGATTTTGACTGCTGCATAAGAACCTTACCCGCCATAATGCTCTCTTCAGCAATTCTTCTTTGTGTGGGGGTCACTTTTTGCAAAGGCTTCAAGTTTGTATCCGAGAGGCTATTACCTGGTGAAATAATCTTAATGTCGTTTTTCGCAAGTTCTTGTGTTCTGTGCCGACACATTTCGCACACGCCAGAGCAATGTTGATTGCTTTCGGATGGCTTCGCAGCGAGAGCATGGATTACTTTGATCTTGTTGTCTTCTTTACGGATTTGAGTTATGGAAGAGAACTCGAATACACAAGGGCCTCGATGATCCGACCGCAGTCGAAACTCTTCCCGAATGTCTAAGGTCTCCAGTAAGTGTTTGTCAAACGAAAGTGCTGGATCTAATAAAAAGAAATACCCGTTCGCTTCTTGGCACGTGATCATGCCTCCATTATCAAGCAAAATTGTCTGAGTCAGATTTGATCTTCGATCACTGAGAGTTCGTAGTTGCTGAAACGCGTGTCTTTCGATATATTTATGCTTTTTAGGGTCCACGATGTATCTCCAGCATGGCACATCGTACGACAAAACACCTGTGTTTTGATATTTTGACAGCAAGGGGTTTTTCACTGGTCCGCTTTTCGAGCAAGAATTGAAGTCGACGAGCGCGTTCGAAGACGTTATCATTCCGGCTAGTTTCTTGACTCTCGCGAGCTGGCTTTCATTATCAGAATATGGTGGACTATTTCTCGATTTGTCTTTGCCCTTTCTGCGTCTGTCAGCTAACGAAACGTAGTGAGCATTTGGCTTTGAATTAGGCCAACCATGAGCTACCTCGTCCCATCCTCCAGTGACGACAAAATTGTCGAACTCGCCCTCCGCGAAATCCTCGCTACACGAAAGAAGCCCTTCGACTGCTTCCTGCTCGCGCTCTGGACTGTTCGTCTTTTCAGAAATCGCGAGTTCCATCATTTTTTGCCCAATCGTGGCACTAGCTGCTCGTTCTTTCTACCATATTGGCTTTTAATGGACGGCGATAAGCGATTCACAGTTAACACCGCCGCCATTGTCCCATTTCTATCAGGCCTTCGTTGTTGTCAGCACAATAAAACCCGCTAATGTAGTTGCTAGGCAACCGACGTAATTCAGCACATCGGTACGTCAACAACGACGATCGATGTGTTTGCGGAACTGTTAATTTTCCGTGAATCCATAAAGAAAGCCTCTTTTGCCATCGTTTGCTTTATTAATCTAGTCTTTAAACACCGTATTATAATACGTTTTTTGTAACCATGCTATAAATTTCTGCATTTATACATATGTGACCCAGGCGAGCGGCCCGAAGCCGCTCGCGAGAGAGAGAGAAAGAGCGAGAAAGAAATCACAATGACAAGCGCTCTACGAAGGCGAACTCGTGGACTCATTTATTCTTGCGAACTCGACTATTTACAACACGCGCGCTTCCATATAAGGTATTTACAACCAAATATAGCTTCCATGCACAGCTACGCGAGAAAAGTCGCGAACAGGCTCGAACACGTCCCCACATTCTCCCCCGGCAGGAAGAAGTGCGTCCCGCATTTCCTTCGAGTTTACAGCTAAAACTAATCAACAATGTCTTGTCCAAATCTTACTCGTGCAAAACAAGAGTTTTGACTGAGAATCTCCCTGTCTCTTTTGTCGATCGACCCCACTGTCTCACTGTCAGTTTGATAATAAGCTTATTTAGTCCTACAGCATGCCGGCTTGAATGATTAAGGCAACCAAGCGCTCTGAACCACAGCCTTTGAACGAGGATTTCCCTGCTGTCGAGTGTTCTGTTTCCACAAGACATCTGGTGCTAAACTCGTAACTGCAATTTCCGAGTGCAAAGTAGACGGTCAGCTTTCATTCAGCACGTGTAAACAACGATTAATCCAACCACTAAGGATTTCTAGGATTCTCCAACTACAGCTTTCACTTTGTACAACCTTGAGCACTCAGTGTTTTCTCAAATCTTTACAGTCAATGTCCTTGTACTCTCCTCACGCTTCGACAAATCCGGTAAATAGGATGCCAAACTCGGCAAACGAGTCACGTTTCACGCATCTAGGCGCCATCAGATACTCTGCAAATCCGATCTTTTCTGTGTCTAGATATTCTTTCTTCTTCTATGGCGTCTTCTAAGCCCATAGCTTGACTCTTATCCTGGTCACGGCACCATTTGTGACCCAGGCGAGCGGCCCGAAGCCGCTCGCGAGAGCGAGAGAAAGAGCGAGAAAGAAATCACAATGACAAGCGCTCTACGAAGGCGAACTCGTGGACTGATTTATTCTTGCGAACTCGACTATTTACAACACGCGCGCTTCCATATAAGGTATTTACAACCAAATATAGCTTCCATGCACAGCTACGCGAGAAAAGTCGCGAACAGGCTCGAACACGTCCCCACACATACATACATGATTTATATAACCGGTACATTTCCAGACGTGTCACACTTGGTTTGTCACACACAAAAAGTAACTTTGACCTTGTACTTTAGAGGCTTAGGCATTAAAAGCAGTTAACAAAAAGGTCTTTCAAAGAAGGCTTTCACAAAAAATATACTAATCAGCTAAAAAAAAGTATATAAAATGCAACCCACGACCATTAGGCAGACTCAGAAAAAATGGTCTTGTTTTTTATCTACTTTATTTTTAATCTCATTAGTTTATTAAGACAGTACTGCTTGCAAGACAACTCAAATAATTTTGATTATTATTCATCTCATCGTAGCACTGCCCAAATATGGTCATTGAAACATCAATATTGATGTCTTCTACACATGACATAATATATTCTGCGATATCCGTCATCTGAGCAAAATTTGATGTGTTGAGCATGTAAAAAGTGTACAAAAGTCCATCTTTTCTGGGTTGCTTTTGTGCTATCAATGTATTAATGATAAAACCATTATCCCGCTCGATTTTGCAGAATATTGTCTGATTTAGCCAACTCAGGACTGCTTCCCTTATCAGCTAAGTATCAGACTTGCAGAATAATGCTAAATTATTCAAATTGTCTTTTGTCGAGGAGACTGAAATCTCCCTCTTGTAGCCACTTCCACGGGTCAGTTTATATAAGTGCTGTAATAGACCAATTTCAATATTCAAATTGGGCAATTCCAGAAAATATATGTACCCTGGGATGGGCAGCACTAGTTTTCGACCCCCTCCCCCCATACATCCAGAGTTCCCCCCCATATGCATATAGAATTCCGAGCCTCCCTCCCATTCAGAATTTCTGAATGCCACCCCTCCCAGGGTACATATATTTTCTTCTGGAATGGGCTGTTAAAAAAAAAAAACGTTTTCAAAAATTGCTCTACCCTGTGAAAATTCCAGACTCCTGTACAGACCCCTGTAGAAATTTGAAGCAACCCATGTGGAAATTCCTCATTCTCTTGTGGGCCTGTGGAAATTCCACAGTTGCAAATGAATACCCTGTGGAAATTCCAGGGTAAAATGAATGGCCCTGTGGAAATTCCAGGGTCAAAATCACAGACCCTGTGGAAATTCCAGGGTCAAAATCAACAAACCTGTAGAAATTCCAGGGTCAAACACAGCGACCCCTGTTGAATTTCCAGGTTCATTGATAGGGGAGTACGTTTTTTTTTTGGAACAGCCCAATTGCTCATTCTAAATCAGTCAGTCATCAACATAATTCCTTTATGTTTCCAGGTGAAATAGTGTATGAGTGTTAAGATGCATGTGGCGTGTACTCAGGACTGGGACACATGCTGTTGATCTCCTGTCTATACTTTAAAGATCTCTCAAGTTCTCCCTCTGTGTCTTCTGAATCCGAATCACTAAACCAGTCATAATCTGGAACATACTCAGCACTTGGAACAAATGTTTTCACAGCCTTCTTGCCATGTGGTGATGCTTCTGGTATCACATCAGCAACTGTGACTGTGCCTTTTGTAGTTAAAGCCGAGTGTGATTCCTCAGGGGTAGTGACAGTGCAATTGTTCAGGTCAGAAAGATTTGTGCTTGTTACACACTGACACTGAATAATGCTTGGAGAGCTCTTCCCTAATTCTTTGTTCTCATTCCTATCATGGTCTAAAAAGACAGACTGTCTATCAATATGTGGGGATTGCTCTTGTGCCTTGCTATTACATCCAACATCGCCATCTGTAAAGTCCTTTTCCATACCAGAGATAATCTCAATGTTGCTGTTACATGGTAATAGATCTAGTTGACTGTTATTGATCCTGCTATCAACAAAGTCCACTTTTGAGTTCTTGATCCTAGTGTTTCTGAGTACTTGGGTATCATTCTTTCTTAGAGTTGTTTCCAGGTGTTCACAAAAGCGTCCTAGGAATGCCTTGTAGCGAGGATTGCTTTTAGTGTGTTCATCCTCATAATTTCCCCATTTGAAATACTCAAGATACTTTCTGGCAGTGTCTTTGACACCTTCTCTCCCTGCAATATCATGTTGGCATTGTTGCTTATTTTTGCTTGGTGTACTAGGTGTATTATTGATTTAAGAACCTCAGACCTTTTGACTTATCTGATTGTGCAAAACTAGCCTCATCAATAGAACATTTAAGACCTGAAGCTCTTATGCTACTGATCAATCTCTCCCCAGATTTCCCCATACCCTGTGGGCACCCTGTTTCACTACTTGACATAATATCTCCATGCTGTCTATTTGATTTAGTAACCTCAGGAACTTTAGACTTCTCTGATTGAATGAGACTAGCATGATTGTTATAAAAGTTAGGACTTGATATTCTTTCAGTACTTAATACTGATCTCTCCTTAGATTTGCCTGTATTCTGTCTGCCCTCTGTTTCACTGCTTGAAATATCTGTGCAGCTTCTTTCATCATTTTCACTTTCGGCACGATTTTCTTCATTGCTGATAGAAGATATACTGCTGTTTTCCTTTGCCTTCTCCTCTGCCCCAATGTCATCATCAAAAACAACCCCTCTGCACTTCTGTCTCTTGGCATTTGATCTAAAAGAACCATGTTTTGTCCTTTTCATTCCATTGATATAAAAATACTTCCCATGAATCGCTTAACAGATTCTGGAATAACAATAGCACTGAGTGGTTCTTTGCTCAAGAACTCGCTAAAAACACCCATGTTTGCCCTGGGGTTAGCCTGCCCAGCTGTTGCAGTTCTGTGTTTCCGCACCAAAGGGATGATTTCTTTAGGGCGTACTTCTGATACAAATGATCTAAGTTCTTCAAATGAGGAGTGATCTGAGTATGGTACCACAAATACTTCACACATGTACTTATAAGGGTTATGGCTGCCTTCAAAAGTGCTGTTGGCAAGATCGCAATAGTTGGACGCACTTTATTCCATATTTCCATGGATGCTTTGTTAATTTCCTTTGCATTTACAACTCTGATCCGTGTACTATCCATATCACAAGTAAAAACATCAGGAAGACTGAGTAATTTAAGCAACTCCATCCTTTGTGGTGTGACGCCAATCCACATATTAAAACCAATAGCAATATTAACAAGCAGATCTTCCTTTCCTAATGTCCGTAACCCTATAACAATATCATGCTCCAAATGGTTACAAATTATATCCAATACTTTATGAGATGCATCTCTTCTTGATGGAAAAACACATGAGGGATCAGAGTAGGTGTTATCCAGAAACAACTTGTCAATTTGACGACCCTCCACTATAGCTTGCAATTGCATTGATTTGTCAAATCTGAAATCACCAGTATAGAACACTCGTCCAAAGTAGCCTTCAAATAGAAACATGACGGCTCCAGGACAATGATTGGCATCAATCAAAGTAACTGTCAACATTTCCTTCCCTGTTTCGTCAAGGGGCAGCATCACTGGTTCATCCAGGGACAGTGCAACAAGAAGATCTTCTGACACTCCAAGCTTGTGCATGACTATCTTCTTTGTTATCTCTGAGCAATAAATCTTGTGCGTCTTCCATGAAGACGTGAGTCCTACAGTGTGGTCAGCATGAGCATGAGATAGAAAAAACAGGCGAGAATTCTGACAGGTTCTGACAAACCAGCTGTCCACTGCAATTGGGGTATTTGGTATAACTCTACCATTCATGTTTGTCTTTTGCTGTCTTTGTTCAACTTGTAAAGTTACATCTGTAAAATAAAAAAAACTCATTTGCAAAGCAACATGTTCAGCCTTTTTTAAACACCAACCACATAGCTATCAACCCCCGAGAGTTCAGAAATTGAACATGTCAGCTCAAAAAACTGTTGGCCTGACAAATCACTGCGGGTTAATAAGCCAATTTGACAAGACACAGCTCAATCTACTTGTCATAGAAATGGATGACCAACTCATTGCAATGAATTTGGTATCATATGATACATAACATGACTTGCTAGTCCAGTGACTGTTAAAGATTGGCTCCAGAAGTCCTACAGTACGGCTTTCCACTAGTGGGCTAGTACATTAAGCTTACTGGTAAGAAAGAAACAGTAAAGATGTGAGAATGTTACCTTGCTATGACTCAGTCAGAGGCTTGATTTTCCCGCCAAAATAATTCTGTCGAAAATCACGATCTTTTACATGAATTTCGTATAATAAAACGGTATGGGGAGGTCCTTGAACACTTGATGAAGCAAGTGATTGATGATCTTTGCGTGCAAATGTTTAAAAGAATGCAGAAATTGTAAGTTGTTTTGAACGTAAGAAAGCCGTGATAAACACAAGCGACATCTTGAATTCCTTGGCTACCCGAACTGCATTGTGGGTATGCGATCTCAATGTTGGTAAAAATAATCGCAAATCCTTCCGTTTATTGTAACAAAAATATAAATTCGATAAAGAGCAGAATGATTTTGATTTCTTTTAACTGAATTGTATCGTAAAAAGAGCAGAACTGAAAAATGAACTTATAAAAATATGATTAACATTTTCTTTGATGGGGCTCCTGTGGAATGTCGGACCGAATTGGATCATGGGACTTTTCAATATGGCCGCTTTCATGTAACATGTGCATTTTTATTGAGGCACAGAAATTTGACGTTTATAGAAAATCAAGATGACTTAGGATCATTTAGGGGACTTCTATTTGTAGAAGGATTATAAGACAGCAGAATGACGTCTATTATAAAGATGCATGTTCTCTCCGGGGCCCACGATGAAGGGCCCCTCTGTTACTTGCTTCAAGTAGACGAGTTTCGTTTCTTGTTGGATTGTGGATGGAATGAACAGTTGGACATGGAAACCATAGAACCGATCAAAAAGTGAGTGCCTTTTATTTGTATTTCCCGAAATTCGTTATGTTTGCATATTTTTCCTTGATATCTGAAGCGAAAAACATTCCTAAAATGGAAAAGTAATGGATCTTGTCAGATCAGACAAATTTTACCAGCTCAGACGTCAACCCAGGATTTCAAAAATCTGGAGACCGCCTTTAAATGGCGAAATTTCCTGAAATTCTCACGGGAGAAATACAGTAAATGTATGGCAGTCATCTTGAATTTTCCCGTGAGACGGAGCAAAAAATCTTGAGACTACTGGCAAAACCGGGAGAGTTGACATCCCTGTAGCTGACCCCAGAGGGCTGTTCCCATTCTCGTACCCAGAGCTGCCCAGCTCACCACCCAGAGCTGCCCAGCTCACCACCCACAGCTGCCCAGCTCACCACCTTGCAGGGGAGGCTCTGGTGACAGCCACTGACACATGCACAATATTCAACACAGAGCTCCTGAACAAAAGAACTTTCCCCAAAGTTCAAAATCTGTGGTTGTCAAATGAGGCGAGGAGCTAGGGTGCTCTCAGTAAGAGAATAGGCTGTTCCATAATCCACTATTTGAAGACATGGGTTTGTCTGCTGCTTATCAACTATTCCACTTCATCCCCTGTGGGATAAGGCCTGCACAAACTTTTTCCATTTTGGTGGTCATGTGCAAGATGCACCATGTGCAACTGTTTTTTTTTTTTTTTGTGTTTTTTCCTGCCAGTTGTTGTTGACCAACATCTCATGGGAATTTGATGTTGGTCCATCCCAAGGATGTGTCCTATCTGCTGTTAACATTTGTAGAAAAACACTTAACCCATGCAGCTGCCAAATGAACCATGGACAGGCAGGGAAAATAAACAAATCTAATACTGCAGATCAAAATATTATTTGAATTATCTATGTGTTAATGTACTTATTGGTTTTCCTACAGACATGTTTCCAAGTGGATGCTGTACTTGTGTCCTACCCTGATATATATCACATGGGAGGACTGCCATATCTAGTCGGCAAATGTGGTCTCCATTGTCCAATATATGCCACTATACCAGTATATAAGATGGGGCAGATGTTTATGTACGACTGGTATCAGGTAGGTTTTTTTTTTTGTCAAATTCCTTTCATTTCATGGGTAGGATAAATGTGTATAGACCTTCATATCTTCTTTCTGCTAATGTGTAATTCCATTATTGACCCATACCTCCACCATGGGAGGAATTTTTACTCAAGACCCATGGTGAAAAGTACTGTATAGGAAATAGGAGGTGAATTGAACACTCCACCCCCTGGAGTTTGCATTTCCCTGCATGGTGAGAGAATTAATCTTTTATGGAAATGGAAAATAGTGTCAAATTTATTCTTTTTCAAATTCTTGTCTGTTGGACTTTAAATATAGTCCTCATTCACAGAAATATGGTAGGACTGAAATAGATGTATAGTGGCCGACTCCCAGACTTGCATCCCGTAAGTTGAATTACGCTGGATCTCATGGTGCCAATGGCTGCCAAGTGGTCGTAAGGACAGACACTGAGGACAGTCACTCCTGCATCCTAGTGGTTCTTTAATGTAACTTTGGTTCAGGTTAATGTAGCGCATGTGAGAAACTGGTCTTATATTCTCGCAATCAAATGCCAGGTGACCCAATGGCTCAATCAAGTCAAAGTATTTTCTATCAATTTCAGTCGCATCAAAACTCTGAAGAGTTTGACACCTTCACCCTTGATGATGTGGATGCAGTATTTGACAAGATCATGCAGCTGAAATATTCACAGACAGTTAGCCTGAAAGGTTTGCATCCTTGATAGCTTTTATCTGTCCATGGAAGCTTTAGAGTACTTTTTATCCTCTATCACCCTTGGTTAAGTTTAGGAAATTAGAGTGAGTGACATCACAACTCATCCCAATAAAGTGTTTATTTGATTCACATAATCACTGTTTGCATGGTAACTTTGTTTCTGACTATCAGCCCATCTGTCCGTGGAAACTTTGATGGTACATTTTAATCCTAACCCCCTTATTTGATTATCAGGAATCAGAAATCATCTTGTTTCTTTGCTTCGCAGATTCATGATTTAAAAAAGAAATTCTCCCATTGATCAAACACTTCCTTAGGTGTAGCTAGGTTCTTGTACCTCCTCCACTTTTTTTACTAGTACTTCTCATGTTTTTTCTCTTTGTCGCACATTGCTTTCTTACAGGGAAAGGTCATGGTATTACCATTACGCCATATGCCGCTGGTCACATGATTGGTGGCACTATGTGGAAGATTGTCAAGGATGGAGAGGAGGACATTATATATGCTGTTGATTATAATCATAAGAAAGAGAGGCATCTAAATGGGGCAGTGCTAGAGACACTTAGTAGGCCATCTTTATTGATAACAGACTCTTTTAATGCCATGAATGTACAGACAAGACGCAGAGAAAGGGACACTCAGCTTATGGGTATGTTCATCCACCATTTCATCATTAGGTTAACATTTAATATCAGCCCTGATGAAACAGTAGTTGTCAACATAATTATTTCCAAAATATTTGTTCCTCCAGATGATTGTCTCACCAGGATTATTGAAAATGGGGTCCGTTAGACCCAAAAATCAACAAGACAGGGTACACACTTAATATTTCAGGAAGAACATTGATTGTCTGTGAAGACCATACTGGACCAACATGAAATATACACATCCCAGACACTAACCTACATTGCACCATTTTCTAAGACTTGGGTAATGCTGCATTACTGCATGTCTGCTAAAAACAATGCAAGTGACCACCCATTACCCAACACCCATTTTGTGAAACCATCGCATTTTATTTGATGACCACCTCTTGTTTAGTGTCACCTTACTGCTTTGTGAGGTAGTTACTTACATAAAGTTAACTATGTCTTTATAGGGGAGATTCTAAAGACCATGCGTCGCCATGGCAATGTCATGATAGCCATTGACACAGCGGGAAGAGTTCTTGAACTTGCACAACTTTTGGTAATGATGAATCTGATTAGTTTGTGGTTGGTTGGTTTGTAAGATTATGTGTTAATTTTTCATATTTCTATAGGATCAGCTTTGGCGAAACCCAGACTCTGGTCTCTCAGCATACTCTTTAGCCATGTTGAATAATGTCAGCTATAATGTCATAGAGTTTGCAAAGTCCCAGGTATAGTTACTGCTGCTTAATCATTTCTAGCAACTTCCTGTAAATGTTGATCATTGGGCTGTTCCATATTATATCTGTTACTCCCCTATTGAGGAACCTGGAATTTCCACAGGGTCTGTGATTTTGACCCTGGAATTTCCACAGAGCCATACATTTTACCCTGGAATTTCCACAGGGCATTTGTTTGCAACTGTGGAATTTCCACAGGCCCACAAGAGAATGAGGATTTTCCACAGGGGCTGCTTCAAATTTCCACAGGGGTTGTACAGGAGTCTGGAATTTCGACGGGTAGAGCAATTTTTGAAAATTTGGAGTTCCTCGATAGCCCTGGGGGGTGCATTTTTTTGGAACAGCCCATTGTAAATAAACAGCAAACAAACTTTTCTATCTGACAGATTCCAGTCTCTAAAAGCCTAGGGGAGCACAGATGGCTGAATGGTGTAAGCTGTCTGCCTCTAACCTCAGGGTCCTGGGTTTCGATTGCCCTCTATGACTGCTAACATTTGTACCATGTTTGAGACCCAGTCCCATCTTCCTGACTAGCCAGTGGAAGCTAGAATATTGAGATGTAAATAACGTGTCTTACTTACTTACCTTTTTGTCTTTCAGGTTGAATGGATGAGCGACAAGATAATGAAAGCTTTTGAAATTGGAAGAAACAATCCTTACCAGTTTAGGTAATGCCATATGATGGTTATTATTTTTGCTAAATGTTTTAAATGCACCCAAGAGCACCCAGCTGATGGATGTTGTGTATTATTATTTTTCAGATACTGTCACCTTTGTCATAGCTTAGCAGATTTAGCAAAAGTACCTGAGCCAAAGGTGAAACTGTGTGGACTGCAGTTTGATGGCATTACAAAAACATTCATTGAATAGTCTAATCTTGGTCTGTTAGTATTTCTTTGACTTTTTGGATTAGTAATTTTTGAAGAACAGTAGATGGATACTGATGATACAGTACCGGTAGGCAGGCATTCCCAGAATTTAGTGAAAATTCTTGTGAATTTTGCTAAATTGTGCCAAAATTTCTCAAATTGTGTTAGCAAGCCTCTAAAGGAGTAGACCTGAGACCAGCTTCTAATGAAGCTCCTGGATTAGGACCTTTGGTGTGTCAGAGAGATGCCTTGGATTCCAACAGATATTAATTATGTTCGTTGTCAGTGTTGGTGGCTTTTGGCAACAGCAAGAGGCTTCAAGACAAGGAAACCCAAGCCAATCTTGGTGGTGATTAAAAACCTTTCTATTTTCCAGGTTGTCTTGGCCAGCATGATGGATCTTACGGCAGGTTTTCTAGAGATCTGTTCATTGAGTGGTCAGAGAATCCTAAAAACACTATTGTATTCACTGCAAGATCTTCACCTGGTACACTGGCTCGGCAGCTTATTGAGAACCTGGATCAGCGACAAATGGAAATAGAGGTAATAAATGTTAAGCATTGAGACAATAAGTATTCACAATGTACTTATATATGTACCCCCACTCCCACAGAAGGGTGTTCAAAAGTGACCCCCACCCCTCTGGAAACAGTATTTTGTATGGCAAAAGTCAGGAAAGTCCCTTCTGTGGTGGGGGTGGACATTTTCTGGAACCACACAATGGCTGATTGCATTTTTAAACTGCACTGGAATTTCCAACCCCATAAGGGACCCCTCCCCTGGAATTTCCATTTTTTCTGGCAAAATACCCCTGGAAAATCTATTTTTGGATAAAATGTCCCTGGAAAGTCACCTTTTTTACCCCTCCCCCCTGGAATTTCCAGTCTCCAGACACACCCCCTTCCGTGGAATTTCCAGAGTCCAAAACAACCCCCTGGAAAATTTCCATTGGTCCTCAACCCCCCCTGTGCAGATTAAAAATGCAATCAGCCAATGTCACCAAACTTTGTTAGCCTGTTAATCTTACTACGTTGTTCATATTTCTGCAAACTCTGAAACAACAGTCAAATCATGTTTTCACTGCTTCCTTCATTCACACAACTAACACTTAGCAACCACAAAATATCACTCAGAGTCAGAAGTTTTGCAGAAGCTACCAAGTTGCTTAGATGTTTGATTCAGGGAATGCCTTGAAATCACAATTAATTAGTTGGTGAACTACAGACTGCAAGACAGTCCTTTAAAATAAATGACTGAGACTGCAAGAAACCTTTCCTATTAAATTCACTGTAAATTGAAAAAAAAGTCATTTATTTAGAAAGTACAGTCAGTACAGTATGTTGTAATTGTTGTTGCATTTATTTAGGTAAAGCAGAGAGTCCGACTAGAAGGAGAAGAATTGGAAAGGCATCTCGAGGAAGAAAAGAAAAAGGAGAAAGAACGGCATCACTCGATAGATGGTGCAGCAGGAGGGTAAGTAGCCTCCCCCTCCCTCCCTCCCTCCCATACCCCCCCCCCCCCCCCCCCCCCCCAGTCACTGATCTCAGGTGCCTAGTGTGGTCTGTCCATATGAACAAGCCATATGAACAAGCCACAAGGTCTTAAAGGGGCACTCGCATGCTTAATATTCGTCCACCATGGACATAAAATAAGTAAAATTGTAACACCATAAAAACACATGTACAATTGCCCATAGTAATCAAAATAATCCTTCAGATTAATAGAAAAACCTTTCAAGTGTTAGACAAATGCAATTCTAGGTTGTTTTGACCTGTTATCGAGCGGATGGAATTGGATTGCAATTGGAGCTATTTTACTTGTCAGAGAAGTGGCCAGGAAGCGTGCATGAGCCCCTTTAAACTGAAACAAGAGGCTTTCACAACTTCTTCAGGAGAGATGAGAGAAACCGCTGAGCTGTGGTTTAAACCAATTATATTTTTTCAATTTTTGTTTTTACCAGCCCTCTAGCTGTTGAAGACAGTGATAGTGATAGTGAAGACGAGGTTGAGACTGGGGCAAGACACGATCTCATGATGGCTGATGAGAAGGTACAAATGACAGGAAAACATCAGAAACTATTTGTTTGAATGCTAGCTTCATAGACGCAGGGTTTCTGCTTATCAACTATATCTATTCTACACTAGTTGGGGTTTCTTTTCAGCTCTATTGCTGTCCTTGAAAGTCCTGGACCTTGGAAAGACTCCTGGGGAATTCCTGGAATGCAGAATGGAATCTTACCAAAGAAAAAACTACTGTAGTACAAATCCAGCTCCTTAAAACTGCATTTTTTGGCAGAAAAACGTATAGAATACTCCTGGAAAAAATCTGATAAAGGCATATGAGCCAAAACCTGTGGCTTGTGTAGCCCTAAAAATATGAAATTTCGTTCAAGAATGTATTTGCAACATGACACCAAATCTGTTGACTCAAATTTTTTAACTGTCTAAGTCAATCAGGTTCTTGCCTTCTGCCCAGAGCAGCTGGTTGGCTTCAAATTACTTTGCATTCATCTGAATACGTGCAGTCAACGCACTCACTGAATTTTGCCGTTTTATATCATAAATATGTGATCACACTGGGTTTCTGATAAAATTTTGGATTAATTTCACTTGTGTTTTCAATTTTTTCCAAATAGCCTTCACCGCCTAAAAATTGAAAATACTCATGAAACTAACCCCTTATGTTACTTGACCCCATGTGATTACCTACTAAGGGGAGGAGAGCAGTGATAATACACAGGCTAACAAGCCCTGTATAGTCTGTGCAAGTTTTTTGTAGCACATGCTGAAATTCTGTTGCTGTTTATTTGTTTTGTTTATTTGTATTGTTTATTTGTTTATTATGTTTTAGAGTGGCAGAAAGAGTAGTTTCTTTAAACAAGCCAGATCATATCCTATGTTCCCTTGCCATGAAGAAAAGGTCAAATGGGATGATTATGGGGAGTTTCTAAGGTAAGACATTTCTGTACTTATCAAATACATGAAATCTCTAGATGTTCCACATGTAGATCTCTGGTGAAGTGGATTTAGTTTGCCTTGTTGTGGAGTGAAAGTCGAAAAAATCAAACTAGAGATACTTAGCAATTAATGAATTCCACTGAGTATGATGTGGATAATTATTTAGATTGAGGGGTTGTTATCCATCGAGGCCGAACTTTGAGTAGTTTTATTATTCATTGAAAATGAATCTCCCCGCTTTACTTCTGTAAGAGAGCCGGCAGTTTTCTGAGTTTTGCCAGCCTGCCTGCAAGTGCGCGCCGTCACGCACAATAATTTTTCAAGTTATCCAATCTTTGACGTCATCGATGGGACAAGTGCGCGCCGTCACGCGCAATAATTGTTGAAGTCATCCAATCTTTGACGTCATCGATGGGACAAGTGCGCGACGTCACGCGTGCAATAATTTTTCAAGTTATCCAATCTTTGACGTCATCGATGGGACAAGTGCGCGCCGTCACGCGCAATAATTGTTGAAGTTATCCAATCTTTGACGTCATCGATGGGATAAGTCGCTCGGCTTCAAAAACATCAAGAATTCGCCGGGGTCGCTCAACCAATCAGAAGCGGGAAAATATGTTGAATGAATAATAAAAAAACAGTTATGTTATTGTGTGGTTCCAGAAAATATCCATTACCCCCTCCCCCCAAGCTAATCATATTGTTTACTCTTAGGCTAGAAGATTATATGCTGAGAGATCTTTCAGCTGCTGAAGATGAGAAGCACAAGGCAGTAAGTTTAAATTCAATCGACGGGGATTGCCCTCTGCTTCAGAATTAGAAGCCACAGAAAGTGAAAAACAAAACCCTGAATATGCCTCAGCTGTTCATTTCTAACTTCATTATTTTAGGAGCAACAGAAGGCTGAAGCCAGGGATGCGGAACTTTTAGCCTCACAAGGTAAACTGTCATCTAAAAATGATATCCATGCTAGAAAACGTGCCACCAGGAACCTGATCAGGGCTTGAAGTTGCTCCCTATATGGGCGTAAATGCGCGTATTTTTGTTTTTACTTTATGCATCTAACTTTTCAATGAAGGGTAACACATGAAATCCTTAAACAGATTTGTAGTTCTGATGCTAATAAGTTTCCACCTATATTTTCCGGGATTGTCGGCATACTTTGCAGCTGCTAGGCTTAAAATAACGCTATGTTTTATACTTTATTCTAACCATTTTGAATTCACGCGCGCGTTCTGCAGTCTGATTGGTTTGTGCAAATATTGCACGATTTCCCCCAAAAATTACACTCCCGTGCAAAAAAATCACCGTCCCGCGTAAGCGCGCGCGCGCGTAGAACGTTTAACGCGTTCTTATTGCACAAAATGCGTTTGTTTTACAACTATTTTGGTACGAAAAAATACGTTTTATTTAAATGATTTAAAGAAGTAAATGAACCTCGTGGCGTGCGCTCGTTCGTAACGTGTTATTATTGCACAAAATGCGTTTGTTTTCCAACTATTTTGGTGCGAAAAAATACGTTTTATTTAAATGATTTAAAGAAGTAAATGAACCTCGTGGCGTGCGCTCGTTCGTCTGGTATACCAGACCAAATTGCACTCCACTCGGTTCAACATTTCCAATTTTGCGTCCTGCTTATGCTGACCTTTACTTGTGACATAACTATTTCTTCTTCACAGGAGACCTCTCTAAAGTACCGACCAAGTGTATCTCACACAAGAAAAACTTGAACATCAAGTAAGCAAGGCCGTGAAGTCTTATACGGGAATATTCACCCACATGCGAAAAATACTCTCAAAGAGCCCGTGTCAGCCACTCCTTTTTTATTGTTTTCGTTCAAAAGAAGAATTGCGTTTAGAAATCTCTTAATAAACATATAAAAGCAAAGTTTCAGATTTGCTTTGCCAGATTTAATGAAGAACATTGCTCTATGTTGTCTAAATCAGCCGATGGAAATGGATGCTTTCCCCGACTTGGTATGTTGCTATGCTGTCAAAATGGCAGCTGACACAGGCTCTTTGAGCTTTCAAGTCTAGACCGCTTGCAGCCCCTTATTTGGCGAACGTCGTTAATACAAGAGAAGTCTTTGCTAAGCGCGCTTTTATTCACCTACGCGCCTTGTTTGGGTGTGGGTCCCCTGTGGTGGGCGGTGGGCTGACCGTGACTGGTCGACTGGACACCCAAACAAGGCGCGTGAATACAAAATTGAATAAAAGCGCGCGTAGCAAAGACGTTGTTTTTCGAGGTTCAGGATACTTGTGTCGCGCAAAACAATTGAGGGGGAGAGGGGGGAGACATTTTGCGCGACACACAGGTATCCTGAACCCCGGAAAACAAAATAGTCCGAAAAAAAACACTGGAGAGCCGGCTCGCAGGCCACAAAGACGACTTTTCTCTTGGAAGTTTGGACGTTCGTAAGGGACTTCAAGCAGTCTATTTCAAGTCATACTTCCTGTGTAATTCTTGCCTTCGCATATTGTAGTTACAGCCTGTGAAAGCAGTCGCTGAAATAACGTTTTTCAACAAAAATGGCAACATTTTTTTTCTCTAACTATCACCTCTCTTGGAATTTAAGGTGCTCGATGACTTTTATCGACTTCGAAGGCCGTTCAGATGGGGAGTCGATTAAACGTATTCTCACGTTAGTGAATCCTCGAAAATTGGTTAGTAAATAACAACAACAAGGACAAACACAACAGTGAAGACAATAACAACAACTAAAACAAAAGGAACAGCAACAAGAAGAGAAACAGCAGCAGCAACGACAACAACAACAACAGCGCAGACAATAACAACAACGAAGACAATAACAACATGGACAAGAGCAGCAGCAGTAACAACAATGACAACTACAAACAACACATGGGGCAGAATGGAGCGACATTTGCTTGTCACGTGACACGGTCTGGGGCGCTTGATTCAAGTTCGCGCTCGATTACTCATTGTCAAATACAAAGAAAAATGGCCAAAACACTGATATACCTAAAACTAATCTTCAAACTACGGCTATGGAATAGCCATTGGGAATAAACAAAACCCCGCAAACTTAACCCCCCGCAAACTGTTACAGCTGTTTTGAGTATTCTGCGAACTCTCGAGATCGATTTCCAACCGTCAAACCGCTTTCTGGTTTCCGTCAATCAAACTTTGAAACTCTTTGGAATACATAGAATTCAATCATCTTATTGAAAGTACCAAGGGCGGATCTAGGGGAAAGGGTGGGGGGATGGGGGCCGCGGCCCTCCGTATTTCGGGAGATTTTTCCATACACTATCGGGTCCCCCCTTTCTGAAATTCCTGGATCCGCCCATGAGTATTATTGTATGGCCGCTTTAGAAGATTTCAATACCGTGTCAATTTGGTGACAATAAAATTTGCGGTCTTATTTATTGCGGGTTTTTATAAATTTGTTGAAATCTACCCTGCGAGCAGAGGTTTCTTTCTGCCAGTCTTTTATTAGCTGCGCAAATCAAATCAACAACGCTAAATACCAGACACGCGAACAACTTTGCAAGCTAATAAAAGACTGACAGACAGAAACCTCTGCTCGCATGGTATTTGAAATCGCAAAAATCGCGAAATCCATTTTTGTCTCTGTAAATTCCAGATCCTTGTTCACGGTGATCCAAAGTCCACCGAGCACCTGGCAGATTACTGTCGAACCAGCAGTAGTATACAAGTCAGTCAGATCTTCACCCCTGCAACAGGGGACACTGTAGAAGCGACAGGAGAGAGACACATATACCAGGTAGGTGGAACACATGACAATCAAAAGTAGTATGCGACAAGTCAGTTAGATCTTCACCCCAGCAACAGGGGACACTTCAGAAGCGACAGGGTAGAGACACATATGGGACACGTCATGTCGGTCATATGATACCTGCGGTCACCATATGTTGGACGATACCTAATTGCAGCTTTCAGACTCAACTCGAAGTGAATTAAACCTATGGGTATATATGGGAGGTTTTTTTTTCTCGAATGGAGAGAGTCGCTACAAGACCATAACAGGATATGGGTAGCCATCGCGCATGCATTTCCAGGGACCTGCACTCCGTTATTATTCTCATTTTTTCTTTCCTAAAGTTATTGCGCGGCTAGAACTGTATTCTGGAATATCCCAAGCCTCTATCGAACAAACTGTACCACGCAAATGGCTATACGTTTACATCCTAATGGCGCATTGTTCTTTCTCCTGTGTCAGGTTAAGTTGCGTGACGCGCTGGTGAGCTCGTTACAGTTTTCACGCGCGCGTGACGCCGAGCTCGCGTGGATTGATGGGCAACTTTGCATGACCCAGCCGACCCAGTCCCAGCTCGGCCTCACCGAAAGAGGCGAGGAGAAGATGGAGACCGATCAGGATCAGGCGCTTGAGTCGGTGCCTGTGCTAGAACAGAACACGACAAATAAGGTAAAACGCTCCCTGTTCACTTCTGTTAACTTGATAATCACTTGTTGTTTGATTGTTGATTGTTGTTGTGGCTAGCTTGGATAAATAAAACTGTATGTATACAATGTTCAAAATTTACGCTTTACTTTTCGGGATCCCTGTGATGCGCGCCACAGGAGTCCCGAAAACAATCACTCTCCTTCCCAGGGCCCACTTACTGAAGTCCTAAAATCTATAACTGTTTTTCGTTGTTTCTCCGGACAACCATCAGAGCCATCCGATTTGGTACTGATAAGAGCCTCTGGACCACGACAATGTGTAAAAAATAGCTTATGTGGGTTTTCTCTGCAAATTTTTCAAGTTGAACATAATTTTAGCTTAGTCCAGGCCTTGAAACTAACATTTTCTATTGGAAGCTCACGATTCATTGATCCGATTCCTACCTTTGCAGATAACCGGCCACATCTCTGTTTTTATCAATGAGCCGAGGCTGTCGGATTTCAAACAAGTGTTAAACAAGGCCGGCATACAAGCCGAGTTTGCAGGAGGTGTGCTCATCTGTAACAATGTCGTGTGTGTCCGAAGGGTGAGTACCAAACTAAATCCCAAATCTTATCGAGCAAAAGTGAGAAAGAAAAACCAAGCGAAACTGGACGTTTGGCCATCACACATGCGCGAGAATTATACTGGGTGGGCATCGGAACTCCTCATTCTTGTACCCAGAGCTCTCCGGCTCGCTCCTCGCAGGGGAGGCTCTGGTGACATCCATTTGAGGGCCGTTGCTGATTGGCTGGTTTTGAACGTTGGTATCTTTCTCTCAACGGCTCTGTATTAAATCTCACGCATGCATCAGTGGCTGTCCCCAGAGCCTCCCCCGCGAGAAGACGAGCCGGGGAGCCCTGGGTAAGAGAATGGGAACTCCCTCCTCCTGAGATTTGCAGGAGATAAGGTCATTCTCGGGTCATTCTCGTAGCCAGAGATGCCCGGCTTGTCACCTCGCGGGGGAGGCTCTGGCGACAGCCATTATGTACTACCTGTAAATGTACTGTGACCCGGTAAAACAAATCGTCACCAATAAAAGGCAGGTTAAATACACGGTTCTTTAGATGAATAATCTCTAATTACTCCTGCTCTTCGTTTCAGAACGAGACTGGCCGAGTGGGGCTGGAAGGGGCCGTGTGCGAGGATTATTACAAGATCCGGGACCTTTTGTACTCCCAATACGCCATTGTCTAGCCTGGTAGGTCTGCCATTCTGTAGTATAGGGAAGATATTATAGGAAAGGCTTTAAGTGATGACGTCATACTGAAGTTGTGATGACGTCATAGCGTCGGATAACGTAATTGATGACGTCTCCGGGAGTCACTTGAGTACATAGAGTTTTTAGTTGCGTTTCGTGTAATAAGCCAAGATGATGGTAATTATAATGTCATGATGACGTCATAATCACCCCAGATGTGCAATATGGGTTTGTAGATACGTTTAGGTGGTATCAATTATTCCGAGTTTGTGGACCATCCAAAAGTGCTTATTGCCTATGTCTTTATTTTCATTTTCAAGTTTATTTTCGGGGTTTCGGGTTTCCTGTGGCGTGCAAAAAGCGCACCACAGGAGTCCCGAAAACCTTTTTTCCAGTAAACGCACAAGGGCTGGCAAGTTGGCTACTAGTCTCCATTTGCAGCCGTAGCTGTCTCTGTCACGCAAGCGCTCGTGACAGAGACCGCTACGGCTGCAAAAGGAGACTAGTTGGCTACGATCTTGTTTGCACACGAGTAAAAGTGACATTTAATGACCCGACAGCAAAGCTTCGCGCTAATCAGTAATAACAATATATGACAAAGATACATTGGGCCTCGTTTTTTAATAAAAAAGAGTTCTTAAGCAGGTGTGAGCGAAGCTGTCTTGACACTTTCTTCGCTAATTATTTAAGTTTTGCCAGCTTAGATGTAATGAAACCTAACTATAGAGTACTTATCACGGAATATGCACAAGAACCTTTACGAGATTTGTTCACTTTCGAGTAAAAAAGAATTAGTGACTTAGAAATCTTATATGTTCCTAAATTCAAGCCTTTCTACTCGAATTAATGTAAAATCTGTTTTGACAACATTGTACAAATAAAAAAACTTCATTTTTATATATTTATGACAAGTCAGTGCAAATTCTCCTGGGCGGAAATTTGATGTGACATGATGTATCCGTTTAAATTCCTCTTGCGCAATCTTTCTATCCTCTAATTTCCTTTCTCTTTTCATTTAACCATGTCTTGTTCTTAAGTGGCTTCTTTGCCATGTTCTGCTCTTGAATGGATTCCTTGACCACTTAAATGGCTTTCTTGACCACCTAAATGGCTTCCTTGACCACGGGCTTAATTTTAATTGGCTTTCCCCTTTTCTCGTCTTTTTACCCGCATTCCGGACTTTTTAACGTTCATTTCGTAAGCTACAAATAATGCTTAAGCAAAACAAATGACAGTTTCTCATGTCTCTGTGATGTTTCTTCTATTTTTATACCCAAAAACATTTCAGCTGCTGCACTTGTCAAGACAAAACGACACTATTACTGCTAGCTATTTTTTCAGCCAGTTGTTGACTTTTTAAGTTATTTCTATCGTGGAAACATATGTACAAATATCTAATTTCAAGTGAAAAGTCAGTTCCATGACTTCGTTTTCAAGTTCATTCTAAAACTGCGTTATGTCAAAGAGACGTCGTTTTGGCGCGCGAGCGGAAAAATGAAAAATAGAATCGGGACACCCTGTCAAACGAAAATCCACTAAATGACAAAATTGTTGCCAAGGATTATCAACGAAGTAAAGTTTTCTAGCAAAACACTGTCAAGGGCAGGTTTATGTAAACATTCGGACAATATTTATAACGTATGTTAGGTTATGCCCAATCGGAAGCTAATTCGAAGCGCGGAAAGCAAATATGGAGAAATCCATTTCACAAGCATATCACATTTTAATTAATATTTGCCCTGTTCCTAGGGGACTATTTTCGCACCGCTAAAGTCTGCGTCGGATTAGATGAAACGAAACGTTATTTAAGTTAAAAGGTGCTGGCGCGTTTTACCCCCCGTGATTTCTAACGAAAGTGTTGGCATCGTGACATCGGGCGCGAAAAATGTACCCAGAAAAGAAGCTAGAAATTTACGCGCAAGAACTCGCCGACAGAAACATCGCCACGGTATTCTTCGAGTCGCTGTTCTGTGCAATTTTTATTCTAGTTGCGTTTATTGGGAATATGATTGTTTTATGGATAGTATACAAGAACCCAGCGCTCCGAACAATTCCAAATCTCTTCGTGATTTCCCTCGCCCTGTCCGACGTTGTAATGTCCGGTTTTTGTGCTCCTATGTGCTTGGCCATTCTCATAACCGGACAAGATCTTCTCGGACATGTCGTGTGCACTATACAAGGATTTTTAGTGACAATTCTAGCGAGGATTTCGCTATGGACGATGGGGTTAGTCGCCGTGAATCGATTCTTCTTAATCGTGAAGCCCAAACTATACCGAAAGTTCTTCAAACGGAAGTACACGCTCTTTATGATTATTGGAGTATGGATATTTTCCTGTCTGGAGCCGTTAATCTACTTGTCTTGTGGATATGGGTATTTTTTCCACCCGGCGAAAGGTTTCTGCTTTCCCGACTCCCGAATGCCCACCGTCATTATTATCGGGTATATATGGGTTTGTTTTCCAATTCCGATCCTCAACTACTGCTATTTTAGTGTCTTCCGAGCTATATCCCAGCATCGCAAGCGAATCCAAGGCATGCGAAACATGGGAAGTCAGAACCAGGCGGTACGGGGCCCTTCTGTGGAAGACATTAATGTCACTTGGACCTTATTCTGGACAGTTTGCGCTCTATTAATGTGCTGGACTCCTATATGCGTCATAGACATCATAGACGCCTCACGCGGAACCTTGGCGTCATTTCCAAGGGAGCTATACATGTTGTATCTCTACCTCGGGCAAATCTCCACGGCCGTGAACCCTTTTATCTATGCCGTGATGAATAAATCTTTCCGGGACGCTTACAAAAAGTTTCTCGGCAGAAGAAGAGAGACGGCTCGCGTGGTTCAAGTTAGAGGAGCCGTGAGTCACCATCCAAGCCAAATCCAGGATAGCGGGGTAGACAGTAAAACGCCAACCACAAACATCACGTTTGACGCCAAATAAGCCCTTTGAGTTTTATTTTTGTGAACGTTTCTTCGCGCTGGGTTTCAAGACATGTTTGAACGACTGTTGCTATGCCTTGTAAACTAGAAACGCATCAACAAACGCAACCGCCTTGTTCGTTTCGCCAGAGTTTTCGATTGCTGAAATATTTTGTTCTGAGGCCTCAAGAGAGAACAAAAAGAACTCAGCCCGCTTTACCGGGCCTGCCCGGCTCAAGTAAACAGACCCCAAAAGCTACGAACTCGCAAATGGAAAGAAGAGAGAAAGGTATACTCGGAACCCATTGCACTGCCAAGACGCCACATAGGCTATAAACAGTCCATACGTTTTCTTTATTAAAAAAAGCCATTGTAAATTAGTAAAGTGTAACAATCTTTCTCAAACTTGGAAGTATAAATAAAGAATCTTGTATTTTATTGTATATTTAGAATTAGTAAATCCCTTGGAAAATTCACGCTTTCTAATTTTGCATAGCTGTGTCAACTGTTTACGAAATCTTGGAATATACGCCTTGCCATTATCGGCTAGCTCCTGTAACTTGATCTTAGAAGTGTTCCCTGTAAATAAAAGAATCCGCCCCTTTAAGGATATAAGTGAGGTTTCTTCTTTACGTTTTTCTATGTTTGTATTGGTTTCCATGGGGGTGCTTTTCAGCTTTTCATACCAATATAAAAACACTATTTTCCCCGACAGCCTAACTAAGTTTTACTTCAGAAGGACGTCAGTAGAAGTCCAAATTGTCGGCAATTCTCATAATCTGTTTTGTCCATTTTCTCTTTTAATTTTTGTTTTTGGATACATGAGTGTCAAAGAAACAAAAGATGCATCGAGCATTTTCATGTTTGAAGGAGTTCTGGCACAGTCGTCAAGTACAGTTAAAAGCTTTATTTTATCATAGAAATATCTGCACGTTTCGTGCAAAAAGCCGGTATAAATGAAGTGAATCGGGTATATACTTGAAGCACTGGTCGTAGAGTATCAAGCCAGTATGTTTATAGTCCAAACCGTTGTTTTCCCATTGGCGCTGTGAATTTTTTCAAAATGTGGGTTCGATTTTGCTTTTTCTGTTTGGCCAGTCAAACCATCTCAGCCAATCAGAATCCTTGCTTTGTTTCGCCTGGTGCAGTGAACTGGGTTTTCATCGCGACAGAAAGCCAGTCGACTGCACTAGGCGAAACAAGGCGAGGACCTGATTGGCTTAGATTTTACTTTACTGGCGGAACAGAAAAATCCAAAGACCCAAAGCGACGCCTTGTGAAAATGCGCGGAAACAGCGATAGAAATATTTTGTCCAAAAATGAAAATGCGAGAGTCAAAATTGGTCTGTCAATAATCAATTTCTCGTCATTTTTAATGCAAAAACAGAAATCTCGGCGCCTTTGACTAGCAAAACTGCCGATTGGCAACAAGAAAATTTATTAGAATTTTGTCGGCCTGTGTTATTGTTCATTGAATAATGACAGAAAGCCCCATTATTATGACTAGATTTTAATTTGACTCTAGCTAGATTTAACCTTGCTTATTTTTTCGGTAAAAATAGATTGTCACAAATTTAATAAATGAGAAAACCATAATATATGAAATCTTAAGCTATCAACTATGAGGCTTGTTGATTGTATTTTTATGAATTATGAGGTTCTGTAAACATTTACATCATGTAGAAGAAATTAATGATGGATGAAATTGTAACCGAATGTAATGGAAAAGATGTAGGGGAAAGTTAGGCTGGGTAAAAACCAGTTTGATTTCCAATTCAACGTTTCTATTGCCTGTATTGTTCATTTAAGCGCAAATTGTTCAGCCATGCTCAGTAGGTACTCAGCAATTTCAAATCAGTTTGATAGTGATGGCTAAATGGTAGCACTTGTGAAAATTTGAATCATTTTACACGACGGAACCTTGAATTTTATGGATCTTTTTGACCTTTTCTCGAATGTTTAGCGATTAAACATCATTGAACATCAACACACTGAATACGAATCAACTTTTCCTGAAGTTACGTTTTCAGTGTTTAAAAATTGCTGAACTTGCATTTGAAAATACTTTTAATTTCGTCGGGTTCTGAATGCTTGTTCACGAAGAAATTGTTGAATAAATATTAACAAATGTTGAATAGACCTTTTTTTCAAATACTGGCACTAGAAAAAGTATCCTCACATTAGTAATACTTTAAATTTTCGTTATGCCAAATGCCATGTCGGCTGAGAAAGCAGAGTCTGAAAATTGAAAATTTTACGTATGACTGGGGGTATGACGCATACCCCAGTCATACAAACGTCTGTAAATTTTCAATGTTATAATCCAGCGAAATTTTGTAGTTTTACTAAAGTGATGATGTGTGTTCTAGTTCTGGTGTTCATTTTTAACAAAAATCGATTTGAATTTTAGGCGGCCATTTTAGAAAAAGGTCTATTGATTGGTTTGGCCCTATTGCGTTGGGCTAAATTGATTCAGGTGCAGAATTGTGCTATGTCCGACCCAATCATGAAAACCCTGGAAGCAGCGGAAACAGAATCTTCTGGTATTGTTCAGCAATAAAATGTTATAGAAAACTATAGAAATAATATAGAAGTCATGGAAATTAACAAATTTAGTATTTTGAGTGCTAAACCTCTCTCAAATCCTAACCCTAAACCTAACCAGGTCTAACCAAGAAATAAACATGGATTATTTCTGTTTTGATGTTGAAAAGGACGGTTTTGTGTGCTGTTATTTGAGCCGGCCATACAGTATATAGACAATTAAAATTCAAAAGCTATATTTAACAACTATCCCCCGAAGGGGAGGTGAATAGTGGTGGATATAGCGCGCGAAAATGACTATACACTGATTTGGTATATATTAATACTGACTCAACTTTGTTAAGAGACTTTTGGATTATAAAAGTAAAGCTTTAAAAAATGTAGAACTAAAACCCTTGTTAAGAGACTTTTATAAAGTAAAGCTTGTTGTGGGATATTCATTAATGTCGGCAAATCTTTAGTTAGTAATGTGAAAGCAGCTGCGCTTTTTTTTTCTCATGGTTTTACAATGACATTTTCTCAACCACTTGTTAACTTTTCTTCGATGTAAACACATCTGAGCAAATTTTCTTTGTTTAGTTTCCTTTGGAAGCACGAATTTTAAGTGCAATCCCTACTTGTCTATTTTTATTTATGTTATCTTTTTTTCGTTGTGTCTTGTAGTCTTAGTAAATTAATGAACTTGAAACTTGCGATAATTTTAGTCTCTCTTGGGAGGAATATAAAGACGAGGATCAAATAGAACCTCTATCGATTCAACTTTTTCTTGGCAACTGGTTTAATTAAAGAGCCCGTGTCAGCCACTCCTTTGTTATTGTTTGCGTTCGATATTAGAAGGCGAATTACGTGTAGGAATATCTAAATCAGCATCTAAAAACAACGTTTCTGGCTGATGGAAATGGATGCTTTCTCCGACTTGGTATGTTGCTATGCTATCAAAATGGCGACTGACACAGACTCTTTATGAAACGTTTATGTCACTGAGGTTGGGACGCTTATTTTGTCGGATGTTTGCAAAGTATAAAATTACCGCCTTCCTTTGCTTTGCTATAGACAGACAGACAGAACAACAGAGATATTTGCGCACGCCTTTTTTGTGGGGCGCACACATCATTTCACCTTTGTAACCGACAACCAACAGTGATGCCACATGCGTTGTACACCTTTTGCTGGCTCCAAAGTCCGAGAATGATATATGTTGCATCGATCAATTCATTGGCCATATAAAATGTGATTGCAGTTCCAAGTTTCTACCAATGTTCGGAGCTCCTTTTGAGAGAGATCGATTTGTGGCAAGTCTACAAAAAGCCGGGTTTCGTTAGAAGCCGTTCCCGAAATACCCAGTGCTTGTTCATATACTTTGGAGGCTTGCTCCACAGGATTTGAGAAATTTTGGTACGATCAGCATAAATTGCCAGGAATTGTTGACAGGGCGCAACATTTTTTCTAAGAAGCCATTGGCCATTGGTCTCCAGATTATAATTCCGCACGCCATCTGCAGTAGTTACAAAGATTTTTTTTTTTTTTTATTCTCTTTCCCTATTTTCCTTCCTTCACTTGGTGCACGTTCAACACAGGGACCCCAAGCGGTCTTGAGTCTCCCGGCCGAAGCGCCAACTATCCTAGCGTGCGATAAACACAGCTGGAAACATTATCAATGAGCCTTCTCACGACTTGTGTCATGCATGACATTAAATACTTAAGCAGGGGACTTTGCATGTTTCCTTCTCTCTCGAAAACCCCTGCTGCTAGCCACATGATAGGTAAAGCGGATCGTGTAGAACTGCATGTCTATCGTTCGGCTGTGACCTTTAGAAAACGCTCTCAGTAATGAGATTGAGAACTGGTCAAGGGCTGCGCTCACTCTGTGGGGAGGAGGGTTGATGAGGAAAGAGATTCAGCTGCGCCTAGAGTTCGAGAAACGTGCAACTTGTCTTTTAAATAAGCAACCGGTGTTGCCAAGCCTTAAGCAATTTGACAAGTTTATAGAAGATTATTTTCGCGAGAATTGGAAGCAAGAAAGTCTTTTTTCAGTCATCAGAAAGACTTTTGCTTGCACAGACTACATTTCGGCTGTCCTGAAACTAGAACTAGAATGTGTTGCTTCAAAACGGAACAAAGACACGACTAGTCGCATTTTATCGATCGCTGCTCCCCCCCTCCCCCCCCCCCCCCCCCTCATACCCAGGCTTTTTTATGACGACGGGATGGGGGGGGGGGGACACCGACGTCTGCCTATACATACCCCCCTGGATCCGCCACTCAATTGTGTCTTAGACAAACAGAAATTCTGGAAATATCAGATGTGAGTTTGTTCTTTTTTGTCTCCAGTTTTGGCAACTTTTAAAAGTTTTTATTTGGTAACTGCAAGATTAAGATGGACGAGATTGTAGAGACTGAAAATTTTGTTCGATATTTTCGAGCGCTTGCGTGATTGAGACCGCGCAAAATTCGCAAATTAAATAAATGCTGTAAATGTCATGAAAATTTCTCCCAACATACATGAGAGACCTGTTGCATGACTGCACGATTCTCGAGCAACAAGTTAGACCAAATCAGCGTTTTACTGGCAGATGAAAATAGATTATCCTGCCGTGTAATTAAACTTGAAGTGTTTCTAAGTACTACTGCTTAGAGACACGGTTTAGCAAGGCTAAGAGCTCTCATGTGACTGTCATTTCGTTTTCATTCTCGCCAGAATTGCTTAGTCATTTATGAAAGCATGCTCGTTCGTTTGTAGACTCAGTCGCATGGTCAAGGTTTCCATGCGTGAAAACACGGATGGTTTCTTCAACTTCTTTGATGTTTTTGAACCAGTTGCTGGTTTGTGAGGAGGGTCATTAGAGACCATGTATGGCAAAGTGTGGGGAGGGAAGGGGGACTGAATCTCAATTTTGTCTTGCGACGCGAACAAACAATTTGCTATGATAAAATGCTGACAGAAAGAAACCTCTGCTCCCAGGGTAGCTCAAGTTTTTCTTTTCTTTCTAAAATTTGCTAATGATTCTCAATCTGAACTTTCGCACCTCACCCCCTTAGCATTAGTGAGACGCACTGAGCGGGCTCTCTGTGCTCGACGATGAACAGTGAGGAAGCGCGGAGGCTGGGCCGGTCACTCAGAAACACAGTAACAATATGTAACCACAGGAAGCCCGACCAGCTGAATGAGACGCTGCACGTTTTCGCAGTAACAGCGCGGTTATCCAAAAAGCAAACAAACCTGAATAACCTGGTGGTAATTAATATAATTCCAGTTTCAGTGTTGAAGGTCAAAAGCACTTGTATGGAAAATTCAGCTGGTGGTTTAGGTGGACATAAGGCACGTTTTATAAAGAACAACCAAAAATGTGGTGAACCTTTTTTGTGCATGTTGACCATAGCTCGTGAGATAACCTTCACTAGCTATGAATATCACTTTGGCATTGCGCATGTTCCTCGAGTTAAATGAACGTTGTATGCAAGTATAGTACCTTTCCTAGTCCCATGCAGATGGGGAGTAATATGTTTTCCCTAAATATGCATGGGAGGGTCAACACATTCTTGAAAACAATATATATGTGTTTCGCGTCTTCAATCAATGCTTTAAAGATATTAATAATACACATAAAAATTTTTTTTGGATTCTGATTGGCCGAGAGCAGTGCACTGAGTTTTTAGGTAACAAAGTGCAAATAAATTCCAAATTGAACTCGAAGTCGTATGATTTCCAAAAGATCACAGGAAATTTCTACAGAAACCCATCCATGGGAAAGGCTGAATTTCCCAAGGCACATGTATGGGAAGTGTTCGGAATTCTACCATGAGAAATTCAGCTTTTCCCATGGATGGGATTCTGCAGAAATCCCCTGTGCATGTCGTTAGACCAAAAAGACAGCAGCATGAAATGATGCATGCTGCTCGAGTTAAATGAAAGGCTTCGTTGCGCCGCGATTCATGTTATTTCTGTGTTTCAGATACGCAGACCAGGGTAGTAATAGAATAACATACCATTTACCAGGTCCGGAAACTAAAGTCACTGACCCTATGTCTGATGCGGTAGCAGAAACGTGTAGCTACAGTTGTTGACAGCCGAACTAACCTTGGTACTTGCGAAGTTATACATTTTTTTTCCTGGATTTCGAAATAGAGCAGTTAACTGCAGAATGTAGAAGCGATAGAAGATGTTTTCATTCTGTTAGATTATATATATATTTAATTTATTTTGAGCACTTTGGGAAATAATCACGACATGCCATACAGCATTCAAAAATAACTCAATAGCTGCATGTTGTCGTTAAAAATACCGGGTCAGACAAAAACAATAACTTATATCGGCTTATTTAGGTTAACCAAATAAAAATGACTTTCACATCACGTCCGGAGCTAGCCAAAAATTGAAACTTTTCAGTAATAATGACCATGTTTTCCTTTGAGACTTCATAAAAGATAATATTCTAAGACTAAGATTCTAATTTCGAAGCGAAAACAAAAACAAAAACAGCGTGCAGACAATGACGTTTTCTCAGTCATCGGATTGAACATGCGCACCTTTGTCTGTTGATTTCCGCACCCTTGAAACCACAGGAATCCCCTAATATTGGGCGTCCTTTGATTAAAGTTTCTTATTCCACCTTACTCTGACTGTATTATTGTTTTACATACAATCTTAAAATAAGCCATCAAAATAAAATACAAAAAAATATACAAATAGCGTTTGACACTGGGTTTGACGCTTTTTACGTTTTATCTGTCATTCTGGATTGATGTGCTGGATTGTTGGGTAATTTAGAGCCTAGGTTATATTCCCTACACTGAGTAGGATGAAAAATTTTGCTATCACTCCACGATTTTGTTTTCGCTAAAACAGCCGTGACATAGCAGATTTTTCCCTTTTTCGTTCACTGATTCATTTAGTTTATTGTCCAAATTACACAGGATATGTAAACTACATTCAGTTGAGCCAGACGTGATCAGTAATAATTTGTTTTTCGATGTTTTCACTTCGTGTTGCCGCAAAAAGGGACGCCCCATCGGGTCCCGTCTTTTGTATAGTGGTTGGCGTACGTGAGTGTTTGGCTTGAGGTAATTATTATTTCAAAGCTAACAACTAGGATTGTAACGTGATTATCTTCGTGCTAACAACATTTTTTCTTTCAAATTGACAGACTCTGTTTAACTCTTACGGTTTGTCCACAGACATATCTCATTTAAAATATTCTCTTTCTTACAAGCAGTCTTGAAAACAATACGAGGAAATATCTCATCAGTTCAGTGAAATGTTTAATCTGTGCTGCTTTCCAATTCTCTTCATTATAAACCTGAATCAAGCTACGTGAACCTCACATGTTCGTTCTTAGACAGAACAGTCTTGACAACGAAATATGAAATATCTCCAGAATTCAGTGCAATGTTTAATGTCACTCTGCTTTCCAATTGTCGTCTTGCTAGAAATTACAATCATGTAAATCTGCAAAGATTATTTGAGCTTTATGTAATTTTTTTCAATCATAACACCGTAGATTCATTTCGAATACACTGTCATCTATGCCATTGTTTTTGAACTCACATTCCTTATTTCACAGGATATGAAAACTACTCTCTTAACAAGACGTTATCGGTGGAAATTTGTTAATGATAATTTGCCTCTCAATGTTTTCATTTGCGTTGTGTCCACAATTAGGGCACCCTGTTGCGTAACATCCTCCATGTTGTTAGCTTACGTGAGTATTTGGCTTGAGGTTATGAATTTTACATTTCAAAGTAATGGGTAATTAGGTTAAGCGTGTTACGAACGTGATCTTATTCAATCTCAGCTGCTGCATGTTTATTCTAGTTTTTAAATCTTGAATCCTGCAACTGTTAAATTCTGCGAGTTTTCCACCGTCCCGTTTTAGGGTGGGTGGGTGGGATACAAAGAGGTTTTCTGCCATCAACTCTCGCTCTCTGTCGGCAAATTTATAAAAGCAGTTGAGATCCTGCAGCTAAGAGGCCGATCATTTGACTTTTGAAGGGGTGGGGTGGGGAAATTTTTGAAAAAAAAAAATCCTGCACAGCAAAATGGTGACTAAAACCCTTCTTTCTTATTGGAAAAAATCCCACTGCATAACAGAGGAATACAAAAAGTCGTGCACGGAACAAAACTTGCAACAGACCTAGTCAGAGAAAACATCCATTGTCATCGGCTGATTTAGGGAATGTAGTACAATATTTTCTATTGAAGTCGGTGAATCAAGTATAAAACTTTGTCTGTAGATGTTTATTTCAGGATTTATTTCAGGTTATTCTTTTTCTGATATCGAATGAAAACAAGATCAAAGGGATGGCTAGCCTGGGTTTTCGGCGATAAAAAACAACGCCTGCGAGCAGGTTAAGGGATGGCTAGATAGGAAAGAAAGGAAAGAAGGATCCTCATGAGCGTCCACATATGGTACAGGGGCCAGAGTTTCCAAGCTTTACTACTAAGTATAAACGATGTTTTTGGCAAAGTCCTGTAATTTGTTGTTTCTACCGCCATGTGATTGATTCAGTTTGGTACACGCCCAGCATCACTCCTCCCCCATTAGGGAGTTTGGTCGTGCGGCGAATTCCTTCCTTGCAAAGTTTCGGGTTTTAAGGTGGCTCATGCCTGTCAAATAATACAAATCTGATGTTTTTTGGCAAAGGTCCTGTAATTTGTTGTTTCGATCGCCATGTGAATGATTCAGTTTGGTACACGCCAAGCATCACCCCTCCCCGCTAGAGAGCTTGGTCGCGCGAATTCCTTCCTTGCGGAGTTTCGGGTGTTAAGGTGGCTCATGCCTGTCAAACAAAACAGAACTAATTTTTTTTCTTGGCAAAGTCCTGTAGTTTGTTGTTTCTACCGCCATGTGGATTTATTCAGCTTAGTACACGACCAGCATCACCCCTCCCCGCGCGCTAGGGAGTCTGTTCTTGCGAGTCCTTCCTACCTGCGGAGTTTTGGCGTAAGGTGGCTCATGCCTATCAAACAAAACAGATCCGATAGCAAGATGTAAAGAAATATTTATCTACTGGGGAATTAGTCTACACCTCTCCGCAGTTAAAAAAGGAGATGTTTGTCAAAACCCCTGGGATTTTTGAAGGATGCGTTTCTAGCGTCATCTACAGTTAAAAACAGTCAAGAATTTCGTTTAATTGAGCGACCATGACTACAAATTTACAACATGACCAAAATATGTATATCTTCAATCAGATGGTCTAAATAAAGCAAAGTATTTAGTCGCTCTTTGTTGCTCTGGAAATCCTGTAACAATATTTTCATTCCCATTTCCTTCCTGTGCAGGGATATATTTTAGCATGCCCTGTTTTTCAGCATACACTGAAATACATACATCCAAATATAGTTACAGTATAGTCATGCTTATACTAGACGTATGGTCCAAGTGCATCTTCAATCAGATATTTGAGGGGATGCGAGGAGATAAAATCAAACTAAGTATCTCTCTAATGAACCATCTTTCACACTGCAGACATAACGTCTTCTGGCCTTCGCCCACAAAATGAATTGATTTGAATGGATGTTTTCATTGGGTGAGCATTTGAGAAATTATAAAACAACTGGGAATAACTAAACGCGTGTTTGGAACTGACGACGACAACAGCAGTAAAAAAACATAAAACAACAGCAATAAATCAATTTGTTAAATAAAATAAATCAAAATTGAAATCAATGCTAACTATAAAGCTATTTAGTATCGTTTGCGTAGCCAATCACAGAGCAGTTTGTTCATGTACCGGATGACTCAAAAAATCACTTTATAGTGATCATAGTCTTAGTGCCAACGCGAGGTTTTTCCTACCAAATATATTCCGTCCTGCCAAGCGAAAATGACAAAAGGTCAAAATGGTGTTAGGTACTTAGGTATGCATCTAAAAGCACTAAGCGTATTGGTCATCCAATTTTCGCACGGCAAACAGCCTAAATTTACAATTTGATAAGGGTTTGTATGGCAATTTCTGAACTTTTTGAATTTTTCTCCGAAAGTATGTACTTCTGAGCCCTTTTAGTTTGTCGGGCTCATATAATGCTTTCACAGTTGGTTTCCCTAGTTTGGTGCCTTCTTCCACGTTTTCTGTCTCGCCCGAGCAGCTTACTCACGTTTTTTGCAACCCCTACTCTCAGCTACTTGAAAGTCATAGAAAGCTCTATTTAGCTGATTGATGTCTAAAAATTGACTTGCATGACAGGTGCTAAAAAATTTAATAGGGCAATATCTGCACCCATCTTTTGCAAAAGTGCCAATATTGTTTTGATGGATAAGCAAGATAAGAGAAAAGCGGAAAGATTACCGTCAGTTTTGTACAGTCCCCCACAAATATTTACTAAACTATTAGTCGATTTTGACATTTGAGGTTTATATTTGTCAATCCGACAGTTTTCTTTTCTTTTTTTTTCACCAAAAATAACCTGCCATGGCATGAGGGCCGTTCTTACAGTACAAATAAAATTACAATATTAACATGGAAGCGAGCCAACCTTTTGAAGTGTTTACAAGACCACATAGATATTGAGTTTCTAGGTTAACTTTGAACCCAAGCCTGATGTCTTGCATAGTGTGAAAAATGAAATGGTTGATGGATGAAAATCAAGGACGAAGTGGTGAATGACCTCCAAGGTCATTCCTTAGCAGCATAGCTATGAAACCTTGGATGACCTGCAATGTTTTTTATGGACATTGTAAAACGTGCATTCTGCTGCGAGAGGATTTTCATGTGAGGCCGAGAGCAAATTTCCCTGTCAAAATGTCGAAGACGCACGACACATGTGGCGACAATTTTGAAGGGAATACATGAAACTAACTTGGATGATTCATTTCAAATTGTTTCTGTTTTCAAACAGAAAATAATTTGATGTTTAGCCCCTGTTTAGCTTTTATCAATTTTCCGTCACAAGAACTGCTCAGGGAATCACTCGGGAATTTGAAATTGGGGGAAAGGATTTTTCCCAAATAAAAGTGGAAAAATAATTTAATCAAGTCGAAAATAAGGCTAACCCTGCACCAAATTTAATACTGTCAGTCATAAGCCGTCTTGCTAACGAGCCCTGTTCATAATTTGTTTCAAGAGGAAATCAAAAAGCTGTGCCACAAATCAGGTTTCTCTCTCGCACAACACGCGTCCGGGCTTCACGTGCCCCCTGTGTCTTGAGCTATTTTCGCGCCAAAACTGCACCCACGCCAGCTATGTTACGTATGCCCCGTGCTTTGCGACTAACGCAACTTATACACATCACAACATAAACTGAAACTAGGATTGTATAAATGTTCAGCATATCGCAAATTCAAAACTGGAGAAAATGGTAACTGTCAAACATTTGTAATTTTGACGCCAGCTCAAACCTTGAGCAATGTATTATCTCGTTCAAAATGCTTTTCTGTAACATCAATTCGCGTACAGTTCTTTCAACATTTGTGAGAAGATTACGTCATTGTCGTTAGGTCTGACCTCCCAGGAATTATCAGGATTCGATCAATTTATAGATTTGGGCGCATCCGTTCTTGACACTGAAAAATGTCTGCAAAACGTGGGCAAAAAGCACGGGACTTCAACATAGCGCAAGCCAACAAAAACTCGTGACTACTAGATTAGCAGTATTCTGTGGTTACGTTGTTTATCAATGTTTGCTACTCTTCATTTATCTCAAATTACTTTATTGTCGAACCACACTTTATGAAATGATTTTGCCGGAAATTCGCGTAATGTTTGTATATAAAACGAGTCTAGGCGCCAAAAAAGGCTGGTCGATTAATTTTTTATCCGAGATTTTGACAACTCTGGTGCAAACCTCGATAACAAAATTCAAGAATATGAGAAAATATAATTGCAACTTAAAGCTAGAAAGTGGCAAAAGCATCCTGTCTTTATGATCGTATTTGCAACGCTAGCTCGCTATCATAGTTGAGCACAGGTAGACCGCGTAACGTGACAAGAGAGTGTGACAAGTTAGAGCGATGCAACTAAACTCTGCATTCTCATTAGCAAAGGATTAACAATATGAAGACTAAAATAGGGCCAGGAAGGGCAAGATAAAGCAATATAAACTTTATATTTTGTCGAAAATCTAACCCGATTAATCGATATTTTTGCCTGAGGTTCAAACCATTTCGCCGCCACGCTGATAGCACTTTGACGTAACAGACGACTTTGTGACGTATGCAAAGAGATCGCTGTCAACAAAATAATCACAAGATTTCTTTCACTACATTACTGTATATGGTATTCTTTAGGAGATACATCTTTACGGATGTTGTTTCTTACTAAATTTTTCTCGTAAGAACCTGAAGAGCTTTGTTTTTGTAGGGTTTTTGAGGGACCAGATTCAACGGCAGAAAGTTATGAAGAGTTTCCAAGCAATCTTTTTCCACTTTATGTTTAATTCTAACTGCCTCTATTAAATGACGGCTAGAGTGTTCCATTCTTGAGGCGTCTAGCAGGTCGTAAACAACTTTACATCTAATCAACACTTTCAGATTAAGGATGTTTGTGATATTTTCTTGCTATTTTGTTCAGCTTGTTTGTGCCACAAAGTATGGTATATGACGTAAAACTTCGAAAAACTAAATTCAAATCAGATAATATATTTCAATGAAATCGACAATACGATCTCCACGTCTCGTCGTTAATTTCCCATTTTTATATTCACTTTTTTCTTATTATTTGTCCCCTATTTTTGCCACGCAATCTTTTGACGCAAGTACGATAGTGAATTCCTTGAAATAAGTTGATAAGTTCCATTAGAATTTAGGTATTTTAGTTTCATTGATGATAAAGGCCGGGAATTTGAATTCACTTTTCCTCGCAAGCAATGGGGAAATTCGGTTAGTCTTCAGGTATAGAAAGTCTTCCAGTTCCATAAAAAATACACCCATGACTAATTATATTCTCCCATTGTCGAAAAGACGTATGGCAAACTGCATGACAAATCAAAACGTTATTTTATTTTAATTATCTGTTATTACTTTTGTACATTCATGATAACAGATAAATGATCAATCTACGTTTAATATAGTTTTCAGTATTGAATCACCGACAACAATCCTTTTTTGGTACAATGGAGGATAGCATTAGTTTCGTCCGGTAGGAATGGTATAGTATCCCTGGTGTTTCCCTAGGGCAAAAATCTTTATCTCAAAAACTCCAGCTCTATCAATACTCTCTTGAAAAACAAATTGTATCAAGTTTATTTCACTTACTGTATATTTTCTAGTCAGTATACCCCGTATATATACCAGTTTTATGTTCATTTCCATAATTCACGATGTATTTTCCTTAAGGTATTTATTTACCTTGAAAAAAATACTTAAAAGCATTGCATTGATTCGAACATTTCAACAAAAACGTTCCAAAGTGAGTCAGATTATCTACTTTATACTAACCAAATCAAGTCAAACATCCTAAATAACCTTATTATACTCCTGTTTACGTCATATAAGTTCTTGCCAAACAACATTTTAAGTGTTTTGTTATTTTCACTGGAGGTTTGTGCCAATTTCGGAACTTTCAGTGTAGCGCCATATTATCCGCCTTCGCATATTTTCCACATCTTTTTGTTGTCAACAAGTAGAGCTTGCGTCATTGTCACTTGCCTTGAGTTTCTTGCGAATCATTTACCTGTAAGTCTGCTAGCTAATAACATTTGCTGATTTCGGCTTGACCATTGAAGTTCCCATCATTAGCCGAATTCACACAGAGACGAGTTTCCCGTCTAAGACCAGTTTCTTGTCAGAAAAAATTACCATTCTAGTCGGAAACTAGTCGGCTTATTATCGCCAAACTTTCTCCTTCCAAAAAGTTTTTTTCGCGTGATCACAGAAGAACAGGGAACCACATTCAAGACGAGAAACTCGTCTCTAGTGTGAATTCGGCTCCATAGGTCAGACAAACAGTTGCACCCAGCGTTAGGTGAAAAATTTCAGTACGGGAGTTTTGTAAGGGAGTTGTTGATTTTTTCTCGTACGGGGGTGCTCCAAGCTTCATGAGACCAGTTGCTATTTTTTTGCGCGAAGGAAGTCTCATTTTTGAAGAATAATTTTTTTTGTAGTTTTTCATATCAAGATAGTTCCCTTGAAAAAGTGTCGACTTTCTCCAACTTCCTTATAAGGAAATTTCTACATACCATATTTGGAATCCCAGCAAGTTTTCCACTATTTCTATTGGCCTAGAAAGCTTAAAACTCCACCAAAACTCAAATATACTCGATGAAAGATGCTATATGCATTTTCCACTGTGTTGTTCACGTTCAAGAGCCTGGCAACAAGGTAGAAAAGATACCACAGGAAGCCCGGTTAATCTCTAGAATGGCGACACTGCTATCTTGATATGCGAACTTTCTTCTCGACAGCTTAACAAACCGCGGTTTGGCTTCCGTCAATCAAATGAGTGAACAGCTCTGGGGTGATTTCACGCAGGCTTTGAGAGGTTTTTGAACTAAAAGAAGGACTACGTAGGCTTTAAAAGCAAATTTGTCAACATAAAATGCGAATGAAACTTAGAAAAAAATCCATGCGCCTCTCTTAAAAGGTTGATGGACGGAAGTGAAGTGTGAGTTCGCAGAATTATGAAAATGGCAGTACATTTTCGCCTCTGGTAATTTTTTTCTTTTGCTGTGCTCCTAGGATTTTTAAAAAATTGCATGAAAACTACGCTTTGTACAAACTTGACATGTCTATCAGATTGCAATTTATTTGGGGGAAATGTACATATGCAAAGGTATCCTAGAATTTTCGGAAAACTGGGCTAGGAAATCCGCGGAACAGTGCCCCTGAAAAAATTATCATTCAGCCCGCTGATCTGTTCAACCAATTCTCATCACAGTTCTTTAAAAGCGAATATTGTTCTCTGATAGATGATAAAACTGGTACAGGGTTTCGACGAGTAAAAACGTAACCCGGACCGCATCAAAAGGGAAATTCTACGGAAAACCCTCCCCCTTCCACGCCCAGGATAGTTCCAAGTTATAGTGTGTGCAGCCCGGTGGAACTTATCCCGTTTATTCAGCGGATAGAAATAGACGTAAGCGATTAAGTGATTACTAAAGAACAATGAGCCTAAGTTCTTGACCAAAATGCA